>JAQFZN010000978.1:0-20230 GCA_034687075.1 Geophilus carpophagus | reverse complement strand
AAAATTTTCGAAAAAATTCGAGATATAGAACAATTCGACTTATAGAAGTTCGAGTTACGGAAGTTCGACTGTATTTTTTTATAATTTTATGGAAATTTTATTTTCAGTGGATGGTAAGATGACAAAAGTGTTAAAAATTTTTACTTTCAGATTTTTTTATTTTAAAATTAATGCTTTTTTTTACAGGAAATATATGATTTAATATAAATGAATTGATTTCAGGATAATTTTTGATTTTTTTTAAATTTGTTGATTATACATTGATAATTGATTTCTAGGTTGAAAAATAATCAATTTATTATAAGTTTTCAGGCAAAGGCTAAAATTAATAATTATATATTTTTTTAAACTTAGTCTGACATTTTATTTTAGTGCATTTTTAGTTTATATACTTATTTGTTAGCATAGTTATAATTTCTTAAAGCATTTTCGCCAGATTGAAATAATGTTGTACCTGATGTTCAACTTGTTTTGATTTCAAGAGAGAGAGTCTTTCCAGTCTTCCTTGGAAGCTTCTTGGCTCGCAGCACGCTGCTACTCCTACTCCTAGAGAACAAAGTATTTGGGATAGGCTCAGTCACGTAGCATATGATGAGTGACAATGAGTATGCCTGGTATTATTCCCATTTTTCTTAATTTCTATCTAACTGTGGGATATTTGTTGTTACTCTGTGAAAATCTTTGGGAAGAATCACTGGTTGGAAGTTAACGTTAAAATGTTGTATTCTCAATACTACTTTATATATTTTAAATATAATGAGGGAAATTTAAGTTTAAATTTACATTAAATAAATCCAGTTTAACGAAAAAGTAAATTAATTTGAATAATTAAATAAATAAAGCAGAACCATATGTTTAACGTATCGGATGAAATACATGTTTTTATTTTATTATTTTATGAATGATGGTTCTGTTGTACCTTATTTAATACTATTTTTAGTGTCCAGATATAATTGCTATTTTTAGTAAGTTATAATGATGAAATTTTAATTTCTAAAGCCAAAATAATTTTATAAAGTTGATTTTTGTTACATTTTATAATCAAGACATAATACTAAAAAATAGCAAATTGTATTATTATTATTTACTAAAATAATTTCTAAATGAATTTTGTTTTCACTATTTTTTAGTAGATTGAGAATAAGAAATTATTTTAGTACAATAATATTTTTATAAGAAGTAAAGTTTGTAATGAAATCTTGGTTTAAAGCTACAGGATTCCGTTACATTTTGCTGTTTATTTTATTGTACAAAACAATAAGGTTACTAATAATTGTTTATTTTCAGATTTCAAATACTTGGAATTTGTATATTTTTATAATGTATTTTTCTCGTCTTACAATTTATGATACGAATGATTTTTATGTAATTTTTACTTATCAAATAATTTTATCTTACATTTAAACAAAAATGATATTGAAAAAAATCATTCGGTTTTCACAAATTGCATAAGTGAAAGATAGTTTTATATTTTTTTAACAAAATAATAATTTAACTTAAACTTGAGTTTAAATACTTTACAATTTCTGCTTGCAGCTGAAACGTGAGTTTTTTGAGCTCTTAAAAGAGCATTCAGAAATTGATAAACATTCACGTTGGAGTGAGACTAAAAAGAAGATAGATTCAGATCCACGTTACAAAGCTATTGACAGTAGTTCACAACGAGAAGATTGGTTTAGGGATTATTTGTCAAAGTTACAAAATGTAAGTTTGATTTCAATCTGTTTTTTTTTCTTGCTTAAACTTTGTTTTATTTTTATAGGAATCGGATGAGGAAATGGCTAAGGAAAGGGAAAAGCAGGAGCGAATCGAAGCGAGTCTCCGAGAACGAGAAAAAGAAGTTCAGCGGACTTTATCAACACACTTACGCGAAAGGGATAAAGAACGCGAACAACATAAGAGAGATGAAGCTGTGCAGCATTTCAGCGCTTTGCTTGCAGATCTGGTAAATTAAAAACAATACTGGAATTTTTTTTAAATAAGTAAATTTAAATTTTTAAATTTTATTTAGGTTCGTCAATCTGACTTAACTTGGCGCGAAGCAAAGCGAATGTTGCGCAAAGATCATCGTTGGGAGTTGGCTGAACTTCTTGATCGAGATGAAAAAGAAAAATTATTCAATGAACACATTGAACAGCTTTCCAAAAAGAAAAGAGAGAAGTTTCGTGAACTCTTGGATGAGACGCCAAGTGTAAGATTGAGATGAAAATTGATTAACTAGTTTTAACTGTTAGTTGTATGTTAATAATTTTATTTATACGTGTTAGGTAACCTTGACGTCTTCATGGAAGGAAGTGAAGAAATTAATTAAAGAAGATTCTCGTTACACTAAATTCTCCTCCAGTGATCGTGTAAGTACTAAAATATGAAATAAAAACATCGTATTTGGTATTAATCATTAATTATTTTTATAAAGAAATGTGAAAGGGAATTCCGAGATTACATTCGCGACAAATTGGTTGCAGCTAAAGCAGATTTTCGAGAACTCTTAAAAGAAACCAAGTTCATCACTTACAAGTGCGATAGAATAGAAAAATGAGATTATTTGATAAATTTAAATACTTTATTTTCATTCTAACAGATCTAAGAAACTAATCGAAGAATCTGATCAGCATTTGAAGGATACAGAAAAAATTTTAGAGGTAAATTGCAAATTAAAAATTTTTCTTTTGAATAATGATGCTAATAGATTTTATACTTTTTAGAATGATAAACGTTATCTGGTTCTCGATTGCATTCCTGAAGAACGTCAAAAACTCATTTTGAATTACATTGACGATTTGGATAAGAGAGGTCCGCCACCTCCACCTACTGCATCAGAACCATCTCGACGAAGTACCAAATAAGCATTGTTTTGTGCAAGTGACTATTACAGTGTTAATCGTTAACGTACATTTTTTAAGTTTCAACATTTTATGATATAGTGTCTGTGCATAAAATATTATTAGTAGTCTCAATAATCCAAAATAAGTTGTAGCTGAGTTAAGTCGAATAAATTCAATTTTGGGCCTAGAAAACTCGAATCATTGATTCTAGTGTGTAGATGTTATTGTTTCTGTGAATCTTAAGACATAAAATTTAATATGATTTCCCAGAAAAAAAAATTGAACATAAAATTTTATTAGTGAAACTGTCTGACTTAGACATACAATCAAAATTTTACTTAAGAAATAAATTACATGTTTAGGGTCCAGCGGTTATTTACAATGTTAATTTTTTTCAAATTCTAAAAAAATACAGTTAATTTTTCACTTTCCATCTTTAAATCACAATTTTTAGGTTGTTATTATTATTATCATCATCATCATCCACATGCCAAATATGCCATAAATCTTAATCTACCCCGAAACTGTACAAACAGTTGTAATTATAATTCCATGTGACAACCAATGTCAACAAATAAGTGTATCACCGAATGGTTTCAACTATCTAACAAAAATAATGCAGCAGGAAACTTTTTTTTACACTCGATCACTTGCTATTTAAGGAATGTATGAAATTTAAATTAAATTAAGCAACAAATGTTATTAGATTATAAGCCTTCTGTCATTCCTCCTTTAAGGTAAAATTGGTATAGTTGAAACTTGAGTTTTTGTTTAAATTTTCGTAAAGCATAAAATTCCGCTTTCAGCTTCAAGCATTACTTTGACCTACTTTGGCGATGAGTTCATCACAAATATTTGTTAATTCAGAGTTTTCTTTATGCTAATGTAAAAGAAATTTGATAATGTAAACAAATCTCATTAATTGCTGTAAAATAAGATAACTTACCATTTGTTGCAAACTCTTTTCTAAACTCTCGACTTTCATTTCTGCTTTCTTCAACTGAGCTCTTAAAGCTGCAATTTCGACTTCTGACGATCTCCTTAAGGCATCGATTTCTTGATTAGCACTACGAATATTAAACCAAAGTTTAAAAATTATCGCGTGTTCACATTAAATAAATCAAATTTCTTAATTTTACCAGGTTAAAGTTTCTTCAGCATGATGCTTAAGCAATTCATATTTCTGTTCTTGTTTTCTCAATGCAATTTGACCTTCTTTTACACAATTCGTTAAAATTTCTTCGTTCTATTAAAACATCACGCACTTAGCCGTTATTTTCACAAACTCAAATCTAAGCTCTTACTTTTTTAAATCCCTCAACTGCAGCTTTAGATTTTTCAAACCGTCTGTGTAAATCTCCAAACGCTTTTTCAACACCTTGAAGATCTTCTAGTGACTGATCACGTTCCTTTCTTAATGCACTAATATTTTCTTCCGTTACAAGCTTCTCTCTTTCTCGGTCATCAATTAATTGTGAAATTGTTTTTTCATATTCGAGAACAGTTTTTCTGAAAACAAAAAAATTAATCACTAAATTCAAACCAAATCATTTCTAATTAACTTACTTCATTTCATCACAATTCTTTTGCAAAATAAGTAACCGATTAGCTCCTTCATTTAATTCTTTATCGATCGATTTTGCTCTGTCATCCGCTTCACGATCTTTTTTCAACAACTGTTCTTGAAAGAGCAACTCCTGCATCCTAAGTGCTTGGATAAATTCCTCTTCTGAATATACCCTGCAACTATTTTGTGGACTGTTGCATTCGCTTGCTTTTAACTAAAGAATAATTTATAAGTAAAGATTTTTGGTGTAACTTGGCATCATATTTCTTACGTGATGCTTGAGTGGTGATGGGCTGAAATCCAACAATCGACCTTCCATACAAGCATTTTTGTTTGCCAATGTTCCATTTGATTCTTGTGGTTTATCCGAATTCTCTTTGTTGGTAGGAGTTCCAAGTAATAACAGATCATCACTTCCATCGCTATTAGTACTGAATTTAAAAGTAATTTTATTTTTAAAAAAAAAATGAAATTAAATGAATAATAAAACCACTAACCTCATTTGAGATTGATCACTTGTGGAAGTTTTACTAAGTGTTCTTTTGGCAACTGGACTAATCGCTTTTAAAAGAGGATCAAATTTAACGTAAAGTGACATTCGAGCTAGAGCCGATTCAGATAAATGTTTGCTGCCAGCCATTTGAAGAAAATCAAATGCTGCTGGATCCTTGAAAGCTAAACGGATATAAAATAAATAAATAAACATCAGAAAAATATTGCTATTTAAATTGATAAAATTTCTATACCCTCAGCTGCTGAGCGGAATTCAGAATCGGAAAATTCGGCAACATCAGGTCCAGCTTCACTAGTCATATTATCTTCCACACTGCGTACCATCAGTCCTGTATCTCCTGCTTCAGTTTCATTCGGCGAAACTTTACTTGTCGAAGTGCGAGAACTGATACTTTGTTTGGCTGCAGGTTTCTTAAACCCATCCAAGTCAACATCGCCACTGTTATGACTATCCACTTGATCTTTAGCAATTGGCACAGCTTCGCTATGCGTTGGTGTCGTTTCCGATCCTTTTCGTTTCGGCGACGCAACTGATCCAATCCGTGTAGTAGACGTTGGTTTCGGTGCACTAGATGACTTTTTTAATGGTGAATCGTGAGTACTAACATTCATTTTAGTTGGTGTTGAGACTTCACCATTCTTCATTTTTGCAGATCCACGTCTAACCGGAGAATTGCCAAGTTTCGACTTAGATTGAAATGGATTTACATTTTCGTCCATCTTTCCTCCACTATCGACTGAGGAATCATCATGAGAAGGTTCATTGTTCTCCATATCGGCCATTTTGTTGTCTTTCATACTTTTATAGTCAGTTTCACTTTTCTCAAATTCTGTTTCTTGATCAAAATCGTTTTCTCTTAAAGACGAATTAATCAATTCCTCAGCTACAATGGCAGCCTCTAATTTCAAACGTTCTTCTAAATCAACTTCTTTTGTCTCTTCTTGATTTACGATCCCGTCGACTGTATCCTCTTGGGTAACAATTAACTTATTACTTGGACTTTGACAATTACTGTAATTGCTCTGCCAATAAACAGTACCAAATGTAGTATCAAGTCTTTGACTTTCTTCTTCTTTAATATTATTTTCACTGCTTTCTGCAGCAGAGATTGATTCAACTTTCTGTTCTGGATCCTGAGTAATATTTTTATTACTATTATTTTCTTCAGCAGAAATTAATTCACCAGAAAGTTCTTGATCATGAGTAATATTATTATTTTCTTCGGTGTGAATTAACTCAGTACATTCAACTTGGGTTTTTACGCTTGCAACTGTAGCAGCTGCAGCAGCATCCGCAGCAGCCTCCAAATCTATTTTTTCTTCAAAATTAATAAATTCTGTAAGACCAACTTCCTCGTTTTCAACTGTATCATCAACAATTTCGACTAGACTTGATTCGCGATTTTTTACTTCAACTTCACTTGATTCTTCTAAGTTTTCGGTTTGAATATCAGTTACACAACTCTCAATTTGTAAGCCTATTCCCGTGTCGATAACAGTTTCGACGGAAATTTCCGAACAAGGATCAGAATTCAAACGATCTCTTACAGAAAAATTTTCAGATGAGATGTTTGAAGTGGTTTTGCACACCTCAAATTCTTCGGAGCTTTTTTTATCACTTACAGTACTCGAAACAGGAGAGACCGTTTCATCATTACTAGAAATTAATTGGGTCTCAGTTTGGGAAAGAGTAGAAATATTATCAACATTATTATTACTATTAATCAAGTTTTCTAAACCAGGATCGCTCGCAACACAGATATTATCATTACTATCAACTGTTAAAAATTCGACCGGACTTTCAGTAGCACACAAAATTTCATTTAAAATTATAGGAGTACTTTCGCGGTCAAAAGGCACTATACTGTCCTCCTTAATATCGTCAGTGCTTTCTTCAAAAAAACTGTCGAATTCAGGCGGTACAAGTGGATTTTTCTCACGTTCAACAAAATCCTTATTTCTATTGGGTATAACAGTTTGTAAATTTTTCAAAAAGAAACTCGATTGAATTGCATTTTCTTCACGAGGAGTACTTGCTGCAATAATGAGGCTCGATTCATCAAAATCGTTGGCACTTTCATATTCTGTATCGGGTATACTTTGCTGAAGTTCTTCTCTGGCTGTATCAAAACTCGAGTCCGATGGTGTATAATCGGTTGAGCAAATACTATGACTGTCGTGTTTCTCAGTAGACGAATTTTGAATGGGAGACTCAAGACGTGAAATGTGTGATATTTCGGATTTGTCTTCAATTCTGAAAGCATTTACGTATTGATTCATAACTACTTATTTATCTTTTAGAAAAAATTAAAATAAAATTAATGTGTTTAAATTTTACTCACTGGAGAGGTAACGATTCAACTAATTTAGAAATAACTTCGCGAGCAACTTTCACATTTTCATCGTGATTTTGTGTAATAATGGCCGAAACGTCTTTGCATTTTTCTTCTTCGATAAGACACTGAGGGTTTGTATTTGTATTTTCCTGCCCGGTCGGAGACACGGGTATGTTAAAAGACGATGAAGCTGGACTCTGTGCGGAAGAATTCTGCAAAGTCAATAAATAAATAATATAAACAATGTCCAGATAAATGAATACCACTATTCATTGCAATTAAAAAAAAAACATACTTTCTTATGAAACTTGAACTTTTTCTTAACACTTCGCCCAAATTTGCGCGCATTACTTAACATGTGAGCCATTTTCTATTCTACTTTCCACCCATAAATATATAAAACATGACTATCTGATACAATCCGATAAGTTCATAATCTTATCTCATTTTTTAAATCAAATTGTCTATTCTCAGCCACACACGTGGAATAATGGACCCAATTTTCATTCTGGCATCACCTTCAAAAACTAGATCAAAGTCAAAGTCTTTAAAAGAAAAAATAACAACAAACTTTAAAAAAAATTGGCAATAAGCCTAATTGAATATTAAGTTAACTTATAAATTTATATACTTTATTTTTAAATATTAAAAAAAAAATTGATATTTAAACTAAAAGGAAGTTGGCTCATTCTTAGTTTATCAACGAGGTCGTCAAAGGACGGTTGCTTTAAACAAAACTTCATTTGAATATTTCTAAACAAATTTGGCAATAGACAAAAGGTTACTGTTCTCTGACAACATCAAAAACAGGAATGTAAATTACACAATATTCTTAGGGGTGCAATAGGAAGCAAAAAGCGAAGAAAAATATCATTTTTTTCCATCCCAAATAAAAAATAAAGTAGAACTGTAAGTAACTATCACTTTTAACACTAAAACAAAAATCAATAATTATAGTTTTAACTAAAAAGATATACTATCTTAAATTTAAATATTTTCCTAGAACTCGTTAAATATCAACATACGGGTAATCAAAGATAAAACAGTAATTTATCCTACCTTGTTGCCCATTTCGATTTAAAACATGGAGGATTTTAAGGTAGATCAAGTGTAAAGCAATGATTAGCAAAGCATTAGTTGGTGATCTGGGGTTGGCAAAGATTTTCTGCTGAGCCAAGCAGCTGCTAAGTTCGTACAAAGATCAACTCATAAACTAAAACTCAAGTCGCAAGATGTGCAGTGCGTGTGATGCTGTGGATGTGAAATCTCCACACACAAAACGCACTCACCCCTTGGTAAAAGTGGAGGATACCTGGGTTCTCAACAAACTAAGGTCAGGTGATGATGAATCTTACGAACAGTACAAATTTAAAAAATATTTTATTTATATTTTATAATTTCTAACTAATTAATTAAATAAACAAATTAATTAATTAATTAGAAATTCATTTTAATGCTTAAAATGTTCCAATTTCTTCATTTTAAAACTTTCACACCTTTTTTTCTGTGGAAAAATCATAAAATGAATCATCTAAAGAAGGATATTTGTCGTTTAATTCAACTTATTTGACCAATTACTGGCATGTGTCCAACATACTACTCCACACTTACCTGTTTAGGAGGTAACCTTCATATCCTTTTATAGAACTAAAGACAATTATTTCTCACTACTTATTTACATTTCAAGTTTATATACTTTAAAAATTTATTTTTACAGATAAATACTCCTAATCTACTCAGTTAAATGATCTCATCAATCAATCAGTTTCAAGCTATATCTTCATCATCAACACATGTTAATTTTATCACGGCATTTAAATTCAGTTATAGTTGCTTAATATATATAACATATTGTATTAGAAATGGGCAACACCCTTTACAATTAGGTCATTCCCTAAGAGAAACATACAGTATTCTACGATCAATAAGCCTAATTCCGAGCTTTACTGCTTTCATCATGTTAAATTTTACATTCATTTCGATTCCTCGCGTTACTCAAATCTTTTGGACATTTTGATCCAGTTTGTACTATGCATACCTTCTTGTAAAACAAGCTTCAACTGAATATGTAGGTTTCTTAAATCCTGTAGGCAGCCATGTTTTAGAGTCAAAGCAACACTTAGCATCCTACCTTCTATCGGCGAATAAACCAATCCATTTTTTTTTTTGAAAATGATGAAATGACGTAAATTTTTCTCAAGTAAACATCACACATTTGGATGAAAATGGTGGCAATAAACAGCATCATTTAGTACAATCTATAAGATTTTATTTTACTTGTTTACTTTTTTTTATCTTTTCAAAATCTTTTTGTATTCACATCTTGTTTTTTATTTCCTTATAATATATACTTTACAATGTAAATTAAATAATATAATTTTGCCATTTCCTTGAGATGGTAATAATATTTAATCAAAATGTGATTGGAATTAGTAACATTAAAATAATGAAAAAAAAAGTATGGACCTTGAATTTCAAAATGTTTAAATACCTAAGTTATAAAGAGATTTTTAAGTTGAAAAAATTTATTTATTCTTGAAATATTTAATGAGCAATTTCAAGTTCAAAAGATCACATTAAGTAGAAAAATCTTCTATTTCAAGAATAGCTACCCCAAACTGTATGATGGCACTTGTAAGTATTCTGTCGTTATATAAAGTCTTTTGCAATAGCTTTTACCCTTCGTGTGACGACATGCTCTAAAATAGCACTTCCCGACCCTAAGTGATTTCAGACTTTGAATACATTTTGAAAAAAAAAAGTGACTTGTCGTAATAATCATGTTATAACTCACCTTTACAATTATCGTTGAAGTTAGATCAATGTTATTTCTTTGACTTTCCTTTAGCAATGTTCCAACACAAGTTAACATATCTAAATTAACAAGTTGCGGCGATTGTGGTGGTTGATTTTCGTCGTTACCCATAGCTAAAGTTTCCTCTGCAAGATTGTCCATTCCGGCTAAACCAACTGCCACGAGACAACGGAAAACTTCGCACTTGAATGTTCAAGTTCACTATTTTTAGATTTCACTCACTTGCCATTAATAACTAGTTTTGAAATTTCTTATTCCCTTCACTGATTGCAACGGGATTTGTAAAGCACTCGTGAGAGATTTTTAAATACAGATTTAAAACTAAACATATATGACAATGAAAATGAAAACCGCTAAATTTAAATTACCACGTGATCAAATAGAGTTTTGCAATTGGTTGTCGTGTTGGAGTGACAGTTTACGTCATAAAATATCAAATGTTCTGTTTCAAGCCACGATACGGATAAAGTGATTTTCCCAAACGATTCCAATTTAGTAATATAGAAATAGATTTTTTTCCCAGTAACAATTGAACTACAAATATGTTTCTTCTTTTCCCATTTCCAATTGATATTCCACCTGTTAGTAAAGAACTGAATGTTTGCATAAAGTTGTGTCCACATGGATCTGCAAGAGCCGTCTACATCAAAAAATATTTACGCAGATGCATTTTCCACTGCACCTGAATTTATTCATCATCGTCGAAATATTAGAAATTTAATTAGGAAAAATATTGAAGATGTTAAGCGTCAGTGAAAACTTTAAATAAATTGTCGCGTAAATTAAATTAATTTGTTAACGTTAAATTTCAGAAAATCAAGAGCAATACAAACACGATGCGACTTCGGAAAATTTAATAAAAAATATAGAGTACGAAAATCAACTTTACCAGCAAAGTACTTTAAATATTTTATTTAAAAAGACTGCTGCTAATAACATTTTTTATTGTTTATTTAGTACGACATCCACGAGAAGCGGTTTGTGATGCACAATTTCTAAGTTGTGTCGCATATGTTGGTCGTGAAAGAGCTCGACACATTCCTGTCAATCTTGTACAATTTCGGCCTGTAGAGTATGCAGAAAAATTAGTACAGTAACATAATTTGCACAGTATTTTTTAAAAATGAAATTATACTACATTTGAATTTTTACACTTCTTAGACGATTTTTATGAGAGGTGATAGATTAGCTGTTAGCAATGGCGATGAACCCATATTTCGTGAAGAATGGGCATCTTTTGGGCAAAAATGTCTGAAATATTTTAAACGAGTACCTACTTTTCATTACATGTATACGATTAGTTACAATATTAAAATTTTTATGACGAAATTTAACAATATATCTTAATAGGTTTGGATCTTTTGACCAAGGCGACATAATTGTAAAACAACGTGCTGCAAGAGTTATTAGAAAGGATGTTGACATGCCAGCGAATGCTGTTGCTCCGAAGGAGGTGTTATAGTTTGGATTGTAATAAAAGAATAATTTTTAAATAATTTATATAAACAGATGTCTGATAGCAGTAAAAAGGAGGCGCAAGAGAGCACAACTGAAGAAATCGAACGAGTTTTTGGTCACTTGCGAAAAGTTTATGAAGACTATAATAGTAATAAAATTATTTACGTATTGTAATATTGTGAATACATTTCAGTTTTTTTTAATAGGGAAAGCATGTTGCTTTTTTAAATTTGTTGTTAACCCAAATTCGTTCAGTTTGACAGTTCAAAATATTTTTCATGTATCGTTTCTGATTAGAGTAAGTAGTTAATTTTTGGAATTATTTTTAAAATTTTTAGATTTTATTTTGTTTTATTACAGGATAAATACGCCAGTATTTATTTAGATGAAAACGGATTACCTGTTATAGGTTGGGTTTCTTTTATTTCTGTTAATTTGGTATTCAATATTTATATTTTATGTCATTAGAACCTATAAAAAGAGGAAGAGAATCTTTATCCAGACAAAATAAATCAAAGCAAATGATTATTGATTTGACAGTTGAGAAGTGGAAGGTACAAACATTTAAGTAATTTATTTCAGATTACAATAATTTAAAATCATTTTTATTTTTTTTTCAGCAATTAGTGAGAACGTTTAAAATAGTAGAGCCACTTATTCCTCCTCGATGTCGATGATAAAAATCTACATATATATCTTTTTAAATATTTAATTAATTTAATAAAATCGGTTAAGTAACCGATTTAGATTTTTTTATTTTCAAATTGCTTCGAAGTTATTATTTTTCTTATGACTCATAAGTTATGAGTTTGATTTTCTGGTGGAATAGTTAAAGCTCAATGATTTATTTATTTACATCAAATTTATTGATTTTGGCCTATTCTTAATTTATTTATACTGTTATTTATGTTTGTGGTAAGAACTGTTGTTGCCTACTGTTTTACTTAATCTCTTTTTCGCGTGCAAAGAAAAAATAAATATGAAATCGATTACTTTGCCTTGAGATTGCAATTGTGTTTGTTTTGATTTCATTTGCGTTATTGAAAATGAAAAATGTTATTTTTGAGAAAAAGTAATTTTAAAATAAATTTATTTTTAAAATTTAATTAAGATAATACTAAGATTTGTATTTTATTAAAATCTTTGTAAATATTTAAAAATGAATATAAATAATTACGTAATTCTTGAGCACTTAATCCAATTATTTAGGAAAAAATATTAAATTTAAATTAACACAAACAAAATTGTGTGATTGGTCTTCATAAGACAATGCAAACATCTATTGATAAGATTATTAATGTTACCAAATAATTTATTTTTTATTTGGATACATGCAAATAAGTTCTGAATAAAAAAAAACAATTACGTGTTTACAGAATAAGGTTTTCTTTTCCGAATTTTACCCCGGTAGGGCGTGCCACCTATCACCAAACAGCGGAACTTGGCGGATAATTTTATTTTACTTACTTATGATTCACTTGTAGAATACAGACGTATAGTCCAGTGTTTGTAATCTGTAGTTGTGCTAATTTGTAAGTTTTGTCAACATGGATCCACTTGAGCCGTCTACCTCGGCAGAAATGTTAGAAGAAAGTTTCAATAATTCACCTGAAGAAATTCGCCACCGTCGTAAACTTAGAAAGAAATATAGAGATAATATAACAGATCTTTTGCGTAAGTGAAAATTTTGCTGCATATTACTCTTCTGATCATTACTCTATGATATTACTTCGTTTAATTTTTTAATTATTTAATCTGATTAACTTTATTTAATTTTTAGAAAATAAAGAGCAATATATACAAGAAGATGGGAGATTACTTGAGAAAATGGAAGAACAAAAAAAACTATATGCGCACGGTATTTTAAATAAATTATTTAAGTAGAATACACTATAAGAAATAAACTGTATATTTATTGTATTAATTTAGTACGAAATCCACGTGAAGCTGTTTGTGATGCCGAATTATTGCGTCGTATCGCACAGGTGGGTCGTGAGAGAATACAGCATATTCCTCTTAATCTTGTACAATTTAATCCCGGAACGTATGCCGAAAAATTGGTAAATAAAATTTTATCTAGAAGTTTGACACGTTACTTGATTTTTATTTTATTACATAGGCAATACTTATGAGAGGTGATAGGTTAGCTATTGGAGATAATGAAGAACTAGTACTGCGTGAAGAATGGGCCTTTTTAGGAAAAAAATGTTTGCAGTATTTTAAACGAGTTCCAACATTTCATTATATGTAAGTATACATTTCTACTTCAAAATTATCAATTGTTAATTGATAACATGTTTTGATAGGTTTGGATCTTTTGATCGAGGTGAAGTGGTTCCAAAACAACGTGCTGCAAGAGTTATAAAAAAGGATCAAGATATGCCTGCTACTGCTACTGCTCCAAAAGAGGTATTTTTTGATTTTTCAGAGAAAAAGTTTCTTCTGTAATGATTGTAATGATATTAATAAAAACAATAATTTAAAATTAAATTAATAGTTGTCCAGTTTGAGCAGAAAAGAAGCACAGGAAAGTACAACGGAAGAAATTGAACGTGTTTTAGGTCGCCTGCATAAAATTTACGAGTCAAATAACAGTAATATAACTTAATTTTTTATAAACAATATTTTAATTTCTATTTCTTATTAGGAGAAGCGTTTTGTTTGTTTGAATTTGTGTTAAATCCAAATTCTTTTAGCTTGACAATTGAAAATATTTTTCATGTTTCATTTCTAGTTAGAGTAAGTAGTGAATTTTAAAGCATTGTAATATTGTATTTTCTTTTTTTATTTATTTTGCTTTTAATTTTAGGATAAGGCTGCACAAATTTATTTAGATGAAGATGGATTACCTGTGATAGGTCAGGGTTGAATTTTTGATCTTCATTTATCAATATTTGAAACATTTAGTATTTATTTTTATAGAACCAATACCGAAAGGAAAAGAATCTTCCTCAAAGCCAAGTAAAACAAAGCAAATGATTATTGACATGACAATTGATAAGTGGAAGGTACAAATGTTATAATAGCTGCATTCAATTTATTTAAGAAAAACTGAAAAGTTTGCTTAAATGACTAAAGCTAAGTCAAATAAGATAAAAAAAGATGCTTACTGTTGAATGCTGGTAAATGTCTGGATCTAACTCTTTTTAGCTGCCATTTTGTTATAACTAAAATAATGAATTGTTGTACTCAAGCATGCCCAATCACTTCAGTTTGTCTAAACAACAATACTTTTAAACAATTAAGTTAGACACTTCCTTTCCTACAACAATCTAAATTTAAGCAACTTAAAATAATTTAGCTTAAATAAATTGAATGCACCTATTGATTATTTGAATATAAATAAATAATTAAATAAAATTTTATTTTAGGAACTAGTGGACACGTTTAAAATAAAAAAACCACTCATTCCACCTCGAACTTGAAAATCCATCGACAATTATTTATTTCGTAAAACTAAAGTTAATTACATTAGTAACTTAACATTATCATTTTCCAGTTGAAACTTTGGCTTAAACAATTTAGCTTCAATCTTATCACAGATTTCATTTTTGTCAAATGTTTCTGATTGACACCAAATTTTGTATTCAGCTATAATCTGTAAAGTTTTTTAAAATATAAATATTAATACTTTATAATATTTTAATTTTAATAAAAATCAACCTTTTTCTTTAATTTTTTAAGTGGCATCGTTTTTTCACTTGTTTGAAGTAAAATTGACTTTGCAACTTTGCGCCACTTAAATTTCGCTGGAGCCTCATTTTTAATCTCTTCCTTAGTTTCTGAAAAACATTTTGGATTACTATTTTTTTATACTTGCTATTTAAAATAAAATATATATTACCTTCACTATGTTCATTGCTTAATTTTGAACCATTGTTTTCCTCAGACTGTTTTTTATTTTTCTTCGATGCTTTTTTTGGTTTATCATCAGTATCCGCTTCAAGTTTACGTTTCTTATTTTTCAATTGTTTACCATTAAGCTTTGATTCAGATTCGTTAGTTTCTTTCCCGTTTTCCTCTTTAGTTGACACATTCTGAAAATATATGTTTACATTTAATGGTAGTTAATTTTTAAAGTAAGTGCGATATATTTAAATTTTACCAATTTCTCAGATTCAAGATCATTGTCCGCCTCATGTTTACGTTTTTTCTTTTTTTCTTTTGGCTTGTATTCAATACTTCCATTATTATCAACAGCTTTATTAGTATTTTCCAGTTTAATTGAAGAATTCTGAAATTTCGCTAATCTTTACTAGGTTCAGTATTTTTTAGTTTATTTTAAACTATTACCAATTTCTGTAGATTCATAGCATCGTTAAAAATAGTCCAAGCTTTTGAAAGTACACGTGGATTCATTCCTGATACACTATTCCTAAGAAAATTCTAACGAGATAATAAAAAAAATTAAGTAACATATTCTTACAACTTAATCTCTTATAAAACTTACTTCAAACTTCTTCTGCTTTCTTGGAATGTTATCGTAAGTTACAAGTTGATTCAATAAATTCTTCAACTCTACATCATCATTCGATTTCTCAGCTGCCTTACGAATTGTTTCTATCCATTCCTCTTGCTTTTTTTCTCCTTTCCTAGCACCTGGTTTAGGTTTATAATCCTGACCTGAATATTTTTCTTCTTCAGTTATACATTTTGTATGATTTTTATATTCATCTCCACGGAATTCTTTGCTGCAGTCCATACACGACAAAACCTCACAACTTCGGCATTCAATCGTATAATGCTTTTCGACTTGATTCTTTTTAATTGATTGGCCACAAGAATTACAAGAAAAGAATACCATTTTCTTTACCTTGCAATCGCACGTGTGTTTCAAGGTACTTTAAAAAAATCAGCTAGCAAACCACAGAATATGCGCAAACCACGTGGGGATCACCAAAGGGTATAAACCAGTGCGCCGTACGAATCAATGCAGGTATGTTGTTACACGAGCGCCATCATCGGCATAATTGAACAATTTTTGGAAGTTTCTCGAAAATATATGAGAATCGACTTATAAATCTAGATCTTCCTCATGGATGATTATTTTGAATTTAAGTCAAGAACCAATCAAAATCTAAAAAGACAGCATTCATTCTTTGCCAACGTGTTTATTTTTTTATGCTTTTATATCTTCTCATAAAAATTAAAATATTTTCTCACATACCAGTAACTTGAAATAAACATTTTAAACAAAACTGATATTAGTATAAAATATTATTTACAGTAAAGAAAACTTTATCAAACTGAAAATAAATGTTATCTCTTCTGGTGTATTATTAAAGAGAGATTCGATTCGTGTCTAAAATGAAAAGAAAAGTACAGAAATGAGCGTGACTTTATTTTATATGTCCGGATAGCTTTACCTCTAAATTAGATATTTCTTCAGTAATTATGTCCAAACTAATCTGCGAGTCTATTTCATCAGGACTTAGATAACTAGGCACAATTCGTAAATGATCTATAAAATTAAACATCAATAATTTTAATTCAAAGTCATTAAATATCAATATTTTTTTTTAAATCTAAACCTCGTGATCCTTCCATGAAAGCTTGCACCAACAGCAATAAATATTTAGTGTAACGTTGTAAATCACTTTGGTCTAAAGTTTCAACATTCTTTGTGTGAAAAATTTCAAAATAATAGTATAAAATCTTTTCCCAACAACACGAAGAATAACAAATACTGTCATAACTGTCTTTACGATTATTTAATGGAATTTGCATTAAAAGTTTTTCTGTAGTAATCATCAGTAAATCATTGGATTTAATTCCTGTAATAAGCAGTTGCTGCTGCGAATATGATTCAAGTCTGTTATGGGCGAGAAAAATTTCCACAGCTATGCGTTTGGCATCATTCTTTGGCTCCTGTTAAATAAATAATAAAAACACAGTCACTTTTAATTCTCTCGTATAATTAATACGTTTCAACTTAAAGCACTACAATGCGCTAACTATTTCATCTAGTCAATTTACTCAATTTACACCTTAAAATATTTTTGTGCATTTAATATAATTTAGTTTAATGTACTTATTAGCCGTACATAATTACCTAATATTTAGTCATTTCTGATGCTAATAATGATAATATATAAGCGAATTTCACAATAAAGTAGATTTCATAATCCAAAAATGGCAATTTAAATTTCAAGATTGATATTAGAGATAAAGTTTCATTCCTGTTAGTATAAAAACATGCTCCTTATTAAATTTTTATGTCTTATCCCTTTCTAAAGATCAATTAAGAAAACCTGACGTATGCATCACAAACTGTTATACTTACTTCAACCGTAAATATCGAAAAGGCTAATAATTTTTGTATAGATTCAATAATTGCATATAAATGATGAGTGTTTAACGATGCATTCGAAGAAGACGAATTTGATAAATTATCAGTATTTAGATATCCATCGTATAATTTGATTGTGTCTTCCAACCATGTTATAATTGTTTTTAAATTTCCAAAACTCCGTTCAATAGAAACCAATCTACAAAATTAAAATGTTAATAATTACAAATCAATACGATTTGAAGAGTAAGCAAACCAACTTGTAAACATGAGTTTTCCCAGCAAGCGTATCTACAATAAATTCAGGTGCGTGAAACTCGGCTTCCAAAACAGAGCATACAAAATCAAACACACACGACTTGATCGCAAGATTCACTATTTAAAAAACGAATAAAATAAAACGAATTATAATCGTAATAAATATAATTATTTTTATAAACTTACTTGCTCTTAATTCCAGATCAAGATCATAAGCTCTCTCTAGGTTGCCCCAAAGCAGAAAACTTTTAGGAAATCCATGTAAGCGATGAATGTGCCTCATAACATTTATTCTAAAATCAAGTTCACGATCCGTAGAGGATTCAAATATCCAATCAAACAATTTCGTAATCAAATCTCGAGGTGGTTTGAAGGTTCTTGTTGTATATGCACCAATTGCTTTTGCTGTAAAATTAATTTCATTCGACACTACATTAGTAAGTGCCAATGTATTCACTACACCTTCATCAAATTCTGGGACATTTTGATTTTGCAGAAGAATGGGATTATATCGAGCAGGAAAGGGTAACTCTTCTTTCACACTTTCTTTAACTCTTTCCTCTGAAAAATCATCTGGCAAATCTATCTCCAAGTTTTGAAAAATATTGTTTTGTGGCACTAATTTTGACTTCCTGTTGGGAAGTACATCATTTTCAGTAGACAGAGAAAAACTTTCAAATTCTCTAATTCTTTCTTCTGACAAATCATTTGGTAAAGATACGCTTAAATCTCTTTCAAGGTTTTGAAAAGTATTGTTTTGTGGCACTAATTTTGACTTTCTGGTGGGGCATTCTTCATTTTCAGTAGAGAGGAAAGATTTTGCAAATTCTTTAACAATATTATTTTCAAATAATGTCAAATTAGTTCTTGCTTTTTTAATTTCACATTCAGTTTCTTCTTTTTTTTTAATTGCACAAACATGCATTGTGTTAATTTTAGTTGATATATTGTTTGATTTTTCTTCATCACTAAAAATATCAGAATCACAATTTTCTGGTAATGGCGGTAGATTTAAATCATCATAAGCTCTTGTCGATTCTTGAAATTCATTATCGTTATAGTCGTGTAAATGGATGTCACAGTTAGTAGTCACAGTTGAACATAAGCAGCTTCTATTTTTTTTCTGGTTATCAATACTTTTAATTTGTCCATTTAATGTCTGATGAAGATTTATAATTTGTCGAAGTTTTTCTTCAGATAATCTAGGTAATGGAGATTTTAAATTAGGATTAAATGTCTGCACATTCTTTACTGGACTTAAATCGCGAGAAATCTCAGTTTTCACGAAAGGTTGTTGTTTAGATGTAGAATTCCAAGATCCAAGCACAGGTGCCACATCCGACTTAGGCACTTCTAATTTTAATGAGGGTTTTAAATTAGGATTAAATGTCTGCACATTCTTTACTGCAGTTAAATTGCGAGAAATCTCAGTTTTCACGAAAGGTTGTGGTTCAGATGTAGAGTCCCAAGATCTAAGCACAGTTGCAGCATCCGACTCAGACACTCCTAATTTTAATTTCTTTAATACTGGTTCTTCATCTCGTACAGTATACACTTCACTTTCATTACTCTCCTTTTTAACTGACTTTAAGTCTCTGCAAAATAAAAATAAATTTCCACAATTTAAGTGAAAAATATTTTAAAAACAATTTATTATGTAGGTGAAAATCAAACTCACATTGGCTGTAATTTATATTTACTCCATGCATTTGGCTGTAAAATAAGTTTTAAAAAATGATGTTAACTTTTATACTCAGTATTCTAAATCCTAGCTGTGATCGAACCGTGTATGATTAAACTTACTTGATCTTCAACATCGCTGTCTGATAATACCTCAATTATGTCATCATCATCTGATACCAAATCAATTTCTTCAATATTATTATATGTTTTATTGGTAGATTCAGTTGCCTGCATTTTGTTGGTGTTTGTAGTTTAATTTGGCCATCCCCTTCCTACAAAAGATATCTACATTTGCTTTTACAGGATGAAACAGCCATTTTTAAAAAGTAGATTATTTATTGCCACCAGATGGCACACACAGCGTAGTGCTAAGAATAGAATACTACACAGTAGGTAAATTTAAGTACCGTAAGGCGGGGTGAATGCGGCCCCTAGGGGTGAATGTGGCCACTTTTAATTTTTTTGTTTAAAAGCTCGTACACTTGC
>JAQFZN010000977.1:0-20233 GCA_034687075.1 Geophilus carpophagus | reverse complement strand
AAAAATAAAAATCAAATATTAAAATGTCAGAAATGTGTAATCGTGTAAAAGTTATTGTGCATACCCCGCACACGTATGTGCCACGCAGGGGGCGGGGGGTGCGGGGTACGTAAAATTCTGCATAACCCGCAGGTTATATTCGTGAAAATACAGAATTGACAAAAAATAAAAACGATCAATCCGCTATTTAGAAATTCAAACTTTAATTACCGTAGTTTTACAAATTACTCAAAGAGGACGCACAAGCACAAAATCTACTGCATTAAAACCGCATTTAAACCGGTTTCTTGCGCAAGCGCAGGATAGCGCTTAAATCCGAAAATTCCCTCCCGCTGCTGGGGAAGTGTTGAGTTTTAACATCGCCATTTTCACTCTTGATGTATGCCGTAGAAATGTCAGGCGATCACAAAACTGTCATTCATGGGAACCCCAGCCAATATGTGAAACTAAACGTCGGAGGATCATTACACTATACCACAATCGGCACTCTTACCAAACATGATAACATGCTCAGAGCCATGTTTAGTGGACGTATGGAAGTTCTTACGGATTCTGAAGGTTGAAATATATATATATCTATATAAATTTGATTTAAAAACTACTAACCTTTTTATTGTTTTATAGGTTGGATTCTTATTGATCGTTGTGGGAAGCATTTTGGAACGATCTTAAATTTTCTTCGTGACGGATCAGTTCCTTTACCTGATAATCCGTGCGAATTAGTCGAACTTTTACAAGAAGCGAAATATTATTTGATTCAAGAATTAGTTGATGCTTGTGAATCGGCACTGAAGAAAAGGGAAAAAGATGTTGAACCTATTTGTCGAGTTCCGCTCATAACGAGTCTTCGTGAGGAACAAATTCTGATCAGTTCAACATCTAAAGTAAGTTATTTTAATTAGAAAGAAATTTATTGTTTAAATCAATTAATTTTTATTATTTTTATGTTTTAGCCTGTTGTGAAGTTGTTAATAAATCGGCATAATAATAAATACTCATACACCAGGTTGATATTATTTTAGAAAAATTATTATTAATTAATTTATAAATTCATTTAATTTTTTTAATGATTTTAAATAGCACTTCGGATGATAATCTGCTCAAAAACATTGAATTGTTTGACAAGTTGTCGTTGCGATTTAGTGGACGCGTTCTTTTCATAAAGGACGTGATAGGATCGAATGAAATATGTTGTTGGTCTTTTCACGGTCACGGAAAGAAAATTGCTGAAGTCTGTTGCACTTCGATTGTATATGCAACAGATAAGAAACACACAAAGGTTTTAACATTATTTTCTTTTCATTTTAATATCAGAGTTAAATATGAATTTGTTTGAATTTAGGTTGAATTTCCTGAAGCTCGAATTTATGAAGAAACGCTCAATATTTTGCTCTACGAAAACCGTAACGGGCCAGATATGGAACTAATGCAAGCAACGAGCACACGCGGTGCGGTAGCCATGACCACATACACTAGCGATG
Organism: Geophilus carpophagus; assembly: GCA_034687075.1. Classification (NCBI taxonomy): domain Eukaryota; kingdom Metazoa; phylum Arthropoda; class Chilopoda; order Geophilomorpha; family Geophilidae; genus Geophilus; species Geophilus carpophagus. The sequence goes on along the minus strand of JAQFZN010000977.1, from coordinate 18,752 downwards.
ACGAAGATGATCATCGACGATCCAGTGTTTGTACTCGTGAAGCTCCACATTTGGGTCGTTTGAGAAGTAACAAACATCAAACTTGAAATGTTGGCAAATGTTATTTTATTTGGGTGAAATGAGTAAAGATGGGAACAAATTTAATTAGAACACAACTTTTATTAATTACAAAATTGAACAGTATTATCAATTTTTTCCTTTCAAGTTTGCTCAGATTTTTTTGCTACCTTTTTTTCTCAAGTAAAAGTTTATTTTTATCAAAAATTGTTTTATTATCAATTATCATTTTGTAATGAATGTGATGTGTGTTGTTGCTCGTTTATAAGAGAACGTACGTCAAATTTTCGTGTTGAAATACTTGTTTATTGATGATAGTGAGTGTGCTCGTTTATTAAAGTAAACAAGCAAATAAATATATAAATAAACCAATTAAGTATATGTAATTATTTCGATATTTTAAAGCCATTCAAAATATAAATTTCTGAAAAACACAAAAAAATGTAAACTTAAAATAATTTAATAACTAAGAATTTAAATCTCATTTCTTCATTCTAACTAATTAAAATATTTGGTAAGCTTAATTTGTATTAAGCTTATCAAAAGATTTTTCCAATACAAACACCAATATTATTGTGACTGATATTAACTAAATGGTATTTCCATTCGAAATTTTTTAAAATTCATCTTTATTCCAAGACTTTTGAGTATATTTCTCATATTTATAAAAATTACAGGTACAATTATAATAAAAAGTTTGAGTAAATTGAATTAAAATGTAAATAAATAGATACATTTATTTTATTTCTATAAAAAGTCACAACCGTCTTTTAAGTTTAAGCTCAATTTGATATTTCTCTGTTTGATTCTTTCATTACTTCATCATACGATGGAGGCAAAAGTTCAATTTCACATTCAGTTGAACTTTTATGAGAACCTTCGTACCCTGGTAATGGTTCTTCATCAGGGCATAAATGGGTGGTTAAAATTGAAGATGAAAAGTTGCCAGGTAAACTACGCCGATTGAGCTGTGTATTTTTTTCATGAACAGGAACAATTGTTGGGCCACAACTGTTTCTGTTTGGTTCTAAAATTAAAAACGGCGAATTTATACATGCATAACCTTTTCTTATAAATTTAATAATTCACCATTGAGTAAAGGCACATCATTTGATTGAATAGACATTATTGTGTATTCCGGATCTATGGGAAATTCTAATTCTGAGTCGATTGGTCTAGCTGTCGGATGGTTCATTTTGTGTCTTCGCATGCGCCGTTGATGAGTACGCGCTCTTTGTTTTTCTACTTTCCTAGAAAAATGATCCATTTAATTATTTCAATAAATAAGAATCACCTGTTCAGTTAATCTCAGTTAAAAGCTATATAATTAAATTATGCAACTGCGTTTATATCAATTTAATCCTTACTTAAGGTAAACTCGACAAATTGCACAAGACCAGCCACATACAATAGCTGTTCCAAGAACAATTCCGACGATTATTGGAGCAGCAACGTTACTCGTTACATCATCATCATCATCGTCATCTTCGTCACTGTCTTCATCACTATCATCGTCATTAAAAGCTGAACATGAATTAAAAAGTTTAGTTTTAAGTACCGTGAGTCAATATTCTTATCTCCCTAAATTCCTTACGCCAATTTCTAAAATTTGAATCTTTAGGTGCACATTTATTGAGAAGATGTTGATTGTATGGACGAAATCCTTCTTTACAAACACATCCTTTAGTTCTATGGCAAATCGTGTTTATATCATAAAATCGACATGAATCACTAAATTCACACAGTTCTCCATATTTTAAGGCTAAAATAGATAAGTTAAAAATTAGTAAATCAATTTTAAGTTTCAAAGTCCATCCTATTTTGCAACAGAAATGTGTTTAGATTAGTTGATCTAAAATCTAGTTGAAATAAACAACCAGATCAGACGGTTCGGTTTAAACGTGTTATGGCTTATAAATAGCACATTAAATAAGTTACCGTTCAAACTAAAGTGAAAAATTGAAAAGTACCAGGTAAACAAATGTTATGATATCTAACTGGACGAGACGGATAGCAAACACACTGTTGTAACTGTTGATGGCAATAAAAAAGTGGGGACGGACATTGTGAATTGTAATGACACTTGATGTCAAGTTGATGATAACCTGGGAACAACAAAAATGGAATCACTCAAGGCTTTCGTGTTCTTCTCAGTAAAAAGAAATATGTTTACCTTCTACACTTGATAGCTGTGTAAGTAGAAATATAAATGAGATTAAGTAGATCATTATAAGTTAACATTAAATATGAAATAATTGGTTTTAGTTGAAAATGATTTCATAGCATGGTTGATGTCAAAACTGTTCCAGCTGAAAGTCCTTTGAAAGATATAAAAAATATCCTTTTTTTTCGTGCTTGAAGGCTGTTGAGCTGATCATCAGTGCTGTTACCTAGGGCTAACCTTGGCATTTTGAATTTGTGTGATGTCATGTTTAGCGGTTCATTAGTTTCTCGTTGTGATATTTTTGACGTCATTTCTACAAGTACGAGATGAACTTACATGAGCTATAATAAATAATCTTAACCTTATTACATCCGGTGATTATTTAAATACCTTTACAATTTATCTGCTCTTATGTAATTTATTTCCTTATAGTTACGTTAAAATTTAGTTTAGTATTTAATCACATCAACTTATCGTATCGCCGTCTAGAGACAAACATTGTAATTAAATTTTCGATGGCGACTTACAGAACAAAAGTATGGCATCTTAGCAGTTTCATTCAATGTGAATAATTACTTTATTTTTTGTTTTGTTTCAGCAATGGTTAGTGTTTGGAAAAATATGGTATTTATTTGATGCTAAATGGCAAAATCCATTTCATTCGGCTAAAAAAATATGTGACATTTTGCACGGAAGACACAAACCAATTTACCATCCTAACAGTAATACATAAATTTATAGTAATATTTATAAGAAAATGTTAATGTTTTATTATTTTATTTATTTAGGTTTTGTGGGGGATCATGTGATAGCGATTAATACCAGACATATTGCAATGCCAGGAGATGAATGGCGTAGAAGAGTTTATTTTCATCACACAGGGTAACATCACATTTTAAAAAATTCGAATTAAAATTGAACGGGTGGCTTTTGTAGGTATCCAGGTGGAGCATCATGGACTTTAGCGCATGAATTGCATGAAAAAGATCCAACTATGGTAAAAATATAATTTTTGATAAATTTGTGATTAATTTTTGAATGACTATTTCACAGGTTTTGTATAAGGCGGTTTACCTAGAATTTGGAGGAGATTTAAAAAGGCCGAATGCAATGCAACGCTTTCATTGCTTTCCTGATGCTGTAAGAACTAGTTTTTAATTTTGTTTTTAATTACATCATTATTTCTTTTAAATTTAGGATATTCCAGAAGAATTTTTACAGAACCTTAGTGGCCAAGTAAGACAGTTGCGACCGATAAATAAAAGTATAAACGAATATTCAGAAGTAGACGTAGCGAAATTTCCTAAATTAATCGATTGGCCAAAGGATTATGTTGTTAAATGATTTTTAAAAAAACTAGGTTATTGTATATAGAAAATTAAGTAAACTAATAAAACAGTCATTTATTGGTATGTTCAGTTAATTTATCATTAAAAAAATCCTTGAGAATAACAAATACCGGTAATCAGAACTCTAGGATGATTATTTTACTTTTGATGCATTTTTATAAACTTCTATTGACTTCCGTAAGTTGATGCGCCGTAGTAAAACTAAAATAAGATTAACCCTATGGTTGATCTTAGTACTACGCAAGGTTTTCTATGGCACAGTAAACATATAAAGCATTTATACTGTGTTATATTGTAAACAAGAGTTCATAATGAATCAGGATGATGGATCTAAACTGGATTTTACATCAGAATATTTTGATGCATTACTTGTTCTAAATTCAGATGAAATCGAGCCTCCATTCCCCAATGCAGAAACCTATGAGACAGTTAGTGATTACCAAAAGATAGTGGAATTAAAAATTGATCCGAGTCAATTACAATCAACTCATATGGTGCAGTATAGTATAAATTTAAGTAGAATTTTTAATAAATTTTTGCATTAATTATTGCAACAGAAAAAGAAGCGTGAACGAATGGATAAGCTTAAAGCTATGACTATACCATCAGATGACGAAAAAAGACAAAACATCAATAAACGATCACACAGAAATGTGTTTACATATATGGAACAAAGTGTATCAAAGGGACCATTAGGTGTTCTAGTTAAATGCATGAATGAAAGGCTTAAAGTAAAGGTAAATTGAGTATTAAATGAAAATATTAATAAACAGATTATAAAATAATTTATTTCTTTACTTAAAGGTTTGGACTAGGAACTACAAATTTATTCGTGGCATATCCACCGGGTTCGTAGAAGCTTTTGACAAGCATTGGAATTTAGCTTTATCTGATGTTGATGAAAGTTTTATTAAATATAATAAAGCAAAGTCACCAGCAACAGCAGAATGTGCCAAAATGAACGTGGAAACGAGAGTTAATAGGGATACAGAAAAACTATTAAATTTACAATGTGCTCAAATCGGTTCGGTTTGTGTGAAAAGAACTGAGAAATTAAAAGCATTTCAGAGACATGTTAACAAATTATTCATTCGTGGTGACAACATCGTTTTAATTTCAATTCTTAGATGAAATGTAGTTTACACCAGTGATGTTTTTAAAAAAAATTAAATAATGTTGTTTATTAATATCATGTAAAATTTAAATATTTGGATCTGAATTGGTAATTTTAATTTTTGTTTATGAATGCACAGAATATTGTTGCTTGCAATTATGATATTCATATCTTGTTTTATATAAGTTAGAGAAAATAATAATTACTTTTTATTATTTTTGAAATTTTTGAAATGAATTTATATTATTAGAAATGAGTTTTTATATCTATTTTAATTTTCTATTCGTATTGCCACTCACAAACGTTTACAGTTTTTGCCTACCAAACAACATATTTTAGCGCTAGATGTCAGTATACTTAGGTCTGCCTGTACCATAATATTACGCCTGTACTTAGTTTGTCTAGCAGCAGATCAAAACTAAGTTAGTAGAAAATGGCAGAACACGAGGCTGATTTTACAGTTTTAGGAAAAGTTGATGAAAACAAACTTAAAAAGGTATCATATCTAATATTTTTACGAAACATTTAAATTAATTTTTGAAGTAATTTTTACACAATAATTATTTGTGTAGGCTGTACGTGTGTTACCAAAATGGTTAGCAAATCCATCCATTATAAACACAGATTTAAAAAACTTAGCAGCAATTGATGAAATAAAACGTTTAGACAAACGTTTATTAACAGTTTTGAAAGAAAATAAAATAACTCATTTCTTCCCAGGTAATATTTTACATTACTTAAAATTTTTATTATAACGTTAAAATATAAAACAAATATTTTTTAAATTTAAGTTCAATCAAATGTGATACCTTGGTTACTACAAAGTATTTCACAGAAATGTTTGCCGCCAAGAGATTTATGTGTGTCAGCACCAACTGGAAGTGGGAAAACACTAGCATTTGTTTTGCCTATGCTACAGGTATTGAAGATTTACGATTATTAGTTGTAATATTACTAATGCAGAAGTTTATAATTTTTTCAGGCTTTAAAACACCGAAGAGATGTAAATGTTAAAGCTTTAGTTTTGTTGCCAGTAAAAGATTTGGCTATTCAAGTGTTTCGAGTTTTTGAATCGTATAGTAAAGGAACGAGAATTAAGGTAGTAATTATTTACCAATTTATAAAGAAAATTGAATAGTAATCTGTAATTAATTTACTAATTTTTATTTATTTTTTAGGTGGGATTAGTAGGAGGAGAAAAGACATTTCCTACGGAACAAACAATGTTAGTTAGAAAGGATAAATATGGTTTACATAGCAATGTTGATATTGTGGTAGCAACTCCTGGTCGATTAGTTGATCATATAGTCAAAACAGCTGGATTTTCATTAGAACATCTTATATTTTTAGTAAGTAGGAAAGTTAGAACAAAAAAGATAACTGATCTAACTGTATGTTTTTATTTATTTAGGTTATTGACGAAGCTGATCGTATTTTTGAAGAAACTAATAAAGATTGCTTGAAAATAATAGAAGAGAAAATTTTAGAAAAATGTGACAAAAGTATTAAGAATTTTACACTTGATTTACCAGGAATTCCAAAAGTGTCATCAATGCATGAAGTTCTGTGTACTGGTGTTTTTACCCCTGCTAGTTGCCATTGGCTGCGTAGTAGAGTAAGTTTGTTATAGTTGTAAAACAAATGCATTCCTTAAGTACTAAATTGATATTTAAAATTCTGCAGCCACAAAAATGGTTATTTTCTGCAACACTATCACAAGATCCTGAAAAATTACAGAGAATGAATTTGTACCAACCGAAATTATTTACATCGATTATACAAAACAAATTGAATGGTAAATTAATTAATTAATTAATTAGTTTTTTTTATTATGAATTCAAATTTTGTTATTTCATTACTTAAATTTTGTATTTAGTTGAAGATAATAGCGACAAATATGTTGGAAAATACACAACGCCAGCTATATTAAAGGTATTTTATTATTTAAATTTTTAATTTATTTTGATTTAACATTATGTTATTACAGGAACGATTTATTGCGTGCGATTTATCTATAAAACCGTTGATGTTATATTACCTTTTGGATAAATTAAAATTCAAGCGTGTTTTGTGTTTTACAAACACTCGTGATACAATGCAGAGGTAATAATTATTTTATTAAAGTTAAGAATTAAATTAATTAAAATAATTATTTTTAGATTGTATTTCTTGATGAAAAAGATGTGTTCTCCGCGTATTAAAGTAGAACAGTTTTCTGCTAATTCACCTGTAGCACTGCGTGAAAAAACTTTGAAAAAGTTTTCTGCTGGAAAGATAGATCTGTAATAATAATTTGCATAAAATTTTACAAAATGTTAAGACCATTTTTTAATATTTATTCTTTATACTTTGTAGACTCATATCTTCAGATATGGCATCTCGTGGAATCGATTTTGTTAATGTGGACTGTGTGATTTCTTATGAATTACCCAAAGTTTTAAAGAATTATATTCACAGAATTGGTCGTACTGCTCGTGCAGGTAGAAAGGGAACAGCAATATCATTTTTGCAGAAGAAGGAAGTGGCTACTTTTAAAAATTTGTTAAAAGCTGCAGGAAAAACCCGTATAAAAGAATATTTTATAGAAGATTCCGAGTTACAAATGTATGAAGAGCAATTTAAATCTGCTCTTGCTCATGCGATGGTCTGTTTGAAAAATAAACGAAATTAAAAATATTTAACTTTGTTGTCGTAAAAAAATTTATTTTATATTTTGTAATTTACATACACAATAAAAATGACACACAATATTGCAGAACTTGATGAATATTTTGTTGATAGGACGAGAATAAATTATGAAAATTATGGCTGGTTTCGTTAGGCTACCGTACTTTTAAAATTTCCGCGCATGCGTTGTAAAGGTATTAAGAGTTCTATCTTGTTTTCGCAACCATGTCTCAGTCTGTTATCCTCTCTACTTTATCTGTGCAGTTATTGGCCATGCCCAAATTTCGATTCAATGTGGATTATTTGTACAGGTTTTAGTAAAAATCGGAAAGAATCTTTATTTCAAGTTTTTAGTAAATGAATTATCGCACAGCATCAATTTAAGTAAGTTTAATAATTTTCAGTTAACTTTTTGTTGACATTAATCTGACTTTATTTATTTGAATAAAAGTTAAATTGAAATAGCTACAAGTTACAAATATGCCTTTGAGAAAACGTAACAGTACCAACGGCAAATTATTGTCAGGCAACAAAGAAGTAACATTCAAAATGGTAACTGAAAATGTAGGTGCTGGACGCCCATCTCGATTTTTGAGAAAGCCCGCGAATAAGAATGTCATGTTAGTCGCAAATAATATTTGCGAATTAAGTCAAATACCAAACATGATTATGTTAGACGATGACGATGAAGGTAATAAAAATTATGCAGTTGAAGTAATTTGTGAATCTATGTAACATGAGTGAAATATCTTTTTAGGAAACAAGATGGATGATACATTAGAGTTTTTTACACCAATTGTCAACGCAGGAGAAGCAGTACCGTATAATGATGGGATGCAAATAGAATTAATAGCAGAAAAGGTTGAAGAAGGCAATGAAAAATTAAAAGAATTAGGTCAAACAATGGAAAAAGTGGAGGAAAATAAAAATATGGATAATAAGCAGGAACAAGTAAATAATGAAGCAGATATTGATACACCTTTACCGTCTGCTAATGAGATAGAAAACACGAAAAAAGACTGTGTCGTTAAAGAAAATGTAACTGAAAAAACAATTTGTGAAAAACCTGTACCTCAGCCTAAAGTGAAAGAAACTTTAAGTATTGTGCAATCTCCAGGAGTTAATGTACAAGTTTTAAATCGAGTAAGTGCAGAATAGTTCTAAAAAAAACAAATTAAAGCATTAACTTTATATTGATTTTTAGGTAACTACTACAAAAATACCTGCTGCTTTTAAAATATGTAAAGTGGTTCGTCATTCTGATGGTACAACCAGTTCAATTGAGACAAATATCGATGAAATTCCAATTGCAGACCAGGCTTCTGTAGTTCGTACGATGTTAGAAAAACTGCCTCATGTTGTTAAACAAAAAGAAACGTTGAAGCCTGAGACACGGATTGTTCAAAAAGGTTTATTTAAATTAAATTAAGTTTAAAAATAAATATTTTTTTTACCATATTTACCAAATAATTATTTATTTGGTATCTTTAGATAATCCTACGACTAATACAAAAGCCGTAAGCATTTTAAGTAAACCATCAACGTCTTCGCAGAAGATTATTTCAACTTCAAATTCAAATGGATTTACTTTAATTACACCAAGTGTCACTTCGACCAACACTGTTACCCCTCTTACACTGAAACCCCTTGTGCACACGTACGAAACAAATTTACCAGCGAGAGGAAAAGTAATGGAAAAATTCCGAAAAATCGCACCTAGACCGTTACCTCCAGATGTGACTCTGGTCCAGCAACCTGCACTGCATCCAAAACCACTTTTCGAATCTGAAAATCACGCATGTAAGTCGGAACGTTATTACGAATGTAATGGGTGCAAAATGCATTTTAAAAATGCACCAGATTATTTAACACATGGAGCATTAAATCATTTGAAAGCTTTTCCTCATTTGTTCGCTACTGGGTGTGTGATTGAGTGCAAACTGTGCACTAACGAAGATGCATCATTAACTGATTTGCAGGCTGCGAAGGAACATTTGGAACGGCATGTAACGGAAATGAGTACGAAATGTGACGTGTGTTCACGGGTTGTTGCAAAGGATCACATTTACGCATCAAAGGACAATAAAGATGTGTTAGCAGAACGAAAAATTGATTCAAATGTAATAGAGAAAACTATGGATGAAGATGTGATTGTCATTGGTGAGAATAATGTGTGTGCGGATGATGATGATGATGACACAAATAAACTGAATGATGATGTGATAGAAGTTAAAGATAGTTCTTCACTGACGAATACAACTTCTGTTGTAGTGTATAAGTGTCATTATTGCGACAAACAGTTCAAGAAAAAAAGTATGTGTCAAGTGCATGTAAAAGCCCATTTAGGTAAGTGATTACACGAAATTATTTATTAAAAATTAATTAATTTAAGATCTTGTTTAAGGTGGTCAGACAATTTCATGTCCGATTTGTGGTATGATTTTTCACAGTAAACAGTCTTTAACTGTTCACACACAAGTTCATTTAAAGTTACAGTTAAAAAAAGAAAAACATGTTGAAAAAAAGGAGAAGAAAAAAGGAACACTTGTTGATGCGTCAGATCCTACACAATCAACTGTGGAAACTACATCTAACATAACGAATGAGAATTTAACGAAATCGCCAGTTACGAAAAAGAAGGATCCAAATGCCATCAAACTAGTCAAATCTCCAAGTGAAAACCCTAAAGCACCTGTTTTATGCGAAACATGTGGAATGGAGTTTCCAAATAGTCGTCGGTTGGCCTTTCATCAGAAAAAGATTCATAAAATATGTAAAAGTGATCCAAAGGTTTTAGAACCAACTACTTGTATGGATTGTGGAAAAGTTTATCGGTAGGTTTCCCATTTTTATGCGAATTTTTATACATAAGTTATTAAATTATGTTATTTATTTTTTACAGAGGTTCTTCGGCTCTTAAAGTACATCAACGAAATTGGTGTGGCATAAAAGAAGTTTTATGTGAACTTTGTGGGAAAATGATTCCTGTTGGTAAGCGGGCGTTTTCAAATCATAGATATCAGTTCCATCGGAAAGTTGGTGGAGTGGAAATAAGAAAGAAAAAAGTGAAAAAGAAGGCGGAAGTGAATGGTAAAGGAATTTATTTTTGATTGTTTTATTTTATTTTAATTATTTTCCTTTATATAGGTGATGATGGCAAAGAAGGGAATAAAGTAAAGAAATTGGTACCTAAAACATGCGAACTTTGTGGATTTGTTGCCACAAATTCAACAAGCTTAAGAGTACATTTAGTTAATAAACATAACTATCCTAAATTACGTGAGAGAAATTACAAAAATGAACCAATAACCTGTGATAAATGTGGCCTTTCATGCAAGTAAGTATTGTAAAAATAAAATTGTACTACTTTTGTTTCTATCTTTATTTAACTATTATTTTAGAGGACCATCGGCTCTTAAACTACACAAAGGCCGATTTTGTTTGGGTGGTCAAACGCTTGTATGTCCGATTTGTTCAAAGACATTTAATAATCGAAAGAAGTATTCCACTCATAAATACAATCACAAATCTTGGCAATTAGGAAAAGAACAACGAATGCGTCGAAAAAAGGGTATAGTATAATGAATAACTTAAAAACTGTTTTATTTATTAGTTTTTGTTTACTAGCAATCTTAAGTGAAAAGGAACCGAAAGCTGATGATGATTTAGATGGATCAAAGTCAGACGATCAATCGTTGCATATAGCTATTGGAAGTATTGAATCTGAAAATAACACAGACACCAAGACGGAAGTTACAACAGAATCAGAAACAATCATGGAAACTGATACCGTAAACGATGAAAAAACTGATCATGATGACAATATTGACTTGACGTTGCCCACAGAGACAAATGAAAGGCAAAACGTCGTAGAAAACATGTACGTGGAAGGAGATCCGTCTTTGTTGCAAGTCATTGGAGACAATTTGGAATTGAATGGACAAGCAGTGCATTTATTGCTAGGAGAGTCAGTCAACACGGAATGTAATCTTGTGGAAATTTCTGAATTAGGATTACAAACTCCTGTTGTTCAGCAACCAAATCAAATGGTTAATTATTATCAGTTAATAGTTACTCCCAATGGAGAGAGTATGCTTGCTCTTATGCCTCCGCCTCATCCTGATTAAATGTTTCATATCATAGTTATGTTTTTAGTACATTTTGATTTGCTTGTGAAACATTGAGTTATTTTTTTAACAAGCAATGTCTAATAAAATGTTAATATTAATATTTCAATATTTATTTTCGTGTTTGTAATTTTTATCATTTTTCATTTGGCTGAAGAGAAAAGTAACCGTAAATGTTTGTTTTAGTTCAGTGGTGTTATTTTATACTAAGAAAAGTGAAGATTATTAAACTGTTGTAATTTTTAATACATCATTTTCAATATACAAACTACTCGTTAACCGATCGTCACTAACAAGTCTATAGAGGTCACAAATTGACCAATATTTGATTCAGTTTGTACAAATCTAGAATTTGAAGCAGAAGCCTTTTTATAAATTTTTAATTTAACAGTACAAAGTTGTAAAAGTTTTGAGCCATTTAGGTTTGTTGTTAATTCTAAAACTTATTATAATTTGGTTTTTAATTTGTTAAAACAAGAATAATACATCATTTTAAACCGTATTTAAATTTATTAAATCTGGAAGATGAACAGACACGCAATCATACAATTCAAGTATGTCATTAAATCTCGACTTATAAATGAGCTCCTCCAGCACTTTCTCGGTGGGTGTGAATTTTTTTGATGAAGGAAGAACACACGATATTTCAGACGATTCTATTTCATAACGACTATTTGTAACACCTAAAACTAACCATTTTTCAGTTTCTTTACTCGAATTTTTAAAGTTTTTCGTAATTACCTGATAAAAGTCAACCTGTCGTTGACGTACGTAAATGCTCAAGACTTTTTAAAACATCGGTAAAGGTCGGGCGGCGTTCGGGTTGAAGATCCCATGCTTTTCGCATGATTTCGTAAACTTCGGGCGGACAGCCTTCGGGTGCCTCCATCCGGTACCCTTTTTCAACATGTTGGACAACATCAGCAAGGGGCTTGAATATTATGTAACAAATAATAATTTAATATTTTTCTTTTAAGTAATAATAAAATTTTAACTTACAATTCGTGGGTAGGGAACACGTCCAAACGAGTAAATTTCCCAGAGGAGGATCCCAAAGCTCCACATGTCAGATTTATTCGAAAATTTCTAGTTTAAAAAAAAATTAAATTAATTTATTTATTACATATTTCTAGAATAGTAGTAAAATGCTTACGCTGTGCCGTAATGCTTCGGGTGCTGTCCACTTGATGGGAAATTTGCCACCCTCTTGGTTAAATGATTCGTCACGAGCCAAACCAAAATCTGACACCTTTTCGGTTAAATTGATGTAGGTTTAATTGGATTTAAAAATTAGAAATTAATCGAAATTGTTGTCTCACTTTGGCAATTGCTTCATCAGAGATGAGAACATTTCTCGCTGCTAAATCTCGATGGACCACTTTCTTCGACTCGAGATAGGCCATTGCAGCACACGTATCACTAAAATTATACAAATGATTATCAACTTTAATATTATAAGCATATTATTGTCATTCAAAACCCAATCCAATTACAGTTATATATCAAATAGTTAACAACTAAAAATTATTACTGAGAAATCACAAAAAACTATCAATAAAATAACTACTTTCAAATCAAAGTAGTTCTCAGTTACCTGGAAAAAAAAACTGTCGGTTCAAGGTTGGGGTGGAGTGTCCTTCAGGTTAAAAATCATAAGGTAAGCTTGTTTTTTAAATTTTGTTCTTGGATATTTTGTATGATACATTTTAAAACTGTTTATTTATGTTAAATTTTAAAATTTAAACCCATTGACCGTAATTCAATCTCCTTGTGGGGAGCTTCGTAGGAAAAAATTTGTACATTAATGTTACTTATAAAATTATCATGGGTTATTTTCGAATTAGACGTCTTAGTAGTTTTAGAATTCAATTTTAAAATTATATTTTTTAAAAACTTTTATTTTCTTTATGTTATAGAAATGTATTAAAATTTCTATCTAATTTTAACAAATTATATAATAATTACCAAGCAAAATTAATTTGATCCTTTTTGGTAACATGTAAGCGTCCACGGGACCGTAAATAATCAACCAAACTTCCTTTTCCCATAAATTCCGTCACGAGATAAACAGAAGGCCAATCGAATACTACACCAATCATTTGGACTAAGTTCGGATGCCGAAGGGATCTTAAAGAACATAAGAAAAATGTATTATTTTTTACTATATAATTTTTAAAAAAATTCAAGTTTTGGGACAAATATTATCCTTACGTCATTACTGATGCTTCAGCTAAGAACTGTTGAGCAGCTTTACTAGAATCTTTCAATGTTTTAACAGCAACTTTCTGTCCTCGCAAATTCCCTAAAACCACATCTTTGAGAAGACAATTTGATGAATTTAATACAAATATTAAATTTATAAAAATTATAGCATAAATTCGAATTTTTCTACCTCCAAATTCGCCTTTTCCAATCACCTCTCCTAACTTTAGGTCACTTTTATTAATAACCCATCCAGCCATTTCAAACGCTTTTGAATCGACCGAAAAGTCCAAACTGCCTTTTTTCGGAACCGATCTTTTCAACTGTGTACATAAACCATCAGCATCTTTCTCATAATGTTCAACAAGTTGCGTCAAATTCTCAAAAAATTCTTCTTCATCGATAGTCAATTTATTGTCTTTATAAATAACCCGGTAATGTTCAACCTTCTGATTAAAACAGACACACAAAGTGTAATCGCCTGGATAATTGGTGCTTTCGCGGACGAGGAAGAGACCGTCTTGTCTCGGATGGAGCAGTTCTTCCGCTAATTCTCGGACGATTTTTCCGTGGAACCATGGCATTGCATTGAGTTTCACCTCGCTCCTCTTCTGGACATAATTAGCGGGAATCATACCTTCTTGACCGTCTGATCGTCTTGCACGATACCAATTAGGATCCTAAAATAAATATACATTTAAAAAATTAATATTTAGTGACGGAATTATTAACTATTATGCACTTAAAAAAATTCCAGATTAATAATTAAAAAAGTAAATAAAATATTTTATATTAAAATAATATTAAATAAAATGTTCAATATATCAAAATTAGACGATAATTAGCTTCTAACGCTTGGGTTCTCTCAAACTTGCATCATTTCCTGTTTCCAAACGGTCAAATCATTTGCTGTGTTACATTAATTAACAACTGCTTTAATAATTTGATTATTTTCTAATTTCTTATCATCATTTAACATCTGTTTTTGTGCTACATACGATGATGTTGTTGAAACGTTATTCATTTATTATTTTTAATTCATAGAATGCAATATGAGATTCTGTAGTTTTTTGATATGGTAAAATAAAAACACGGCTCAATAATTTTCTCAGAATTTTCTAACCCTTGTAGGAGTAATGATTGTCATGGGCTCCCATTTTTGAAACGGCAAATCTTCGTCTGAATTGCCTTGAAAACTATATCGTGCTATCACTTCTGTACCTGATGGCCAACTCTAAAAATAAAAAATATAAATAATAAATTAATAAAATTATAAATTCAATAGTTTAGTTAACTTTTCAGTTTAATTTCCTGTACTATTAAAAAGGAATACCATTCAACATAACGTAATGAAAGAAATCGAACTGAAATAGGTTAATTAACTAATGTGAAACGAATTCAAACCTTTTCTTGGCTCATCCCCGAAGTCACCAACGCATAGCAAAGTATCTGTAAATAAATAGCGAGAAAATAAATTAATTTGTTCCTAATAAATTAATCGGTTTAAGTGGTTAATAAGCATTTGTTTTTTGCAAGACATTTCCAACTCTCACGCTAACTGAGCAACGTTTTCTTCTTTTGCTTTTTTACTTTTATTTTAATTTAATTTAATTTTAATTATAACTGTTATTTTGTGGTTAATATTAAAATAATTTCTTTACAATTTACGCTGTAAAAATTAAGGGTGTATTCACAACATTGCATCAATGCATTTACACGAGTGAACGGAAATTTAATTTTGTTTAAAATTTTTATTTCGTGTAAACAGAGTAATTTTCTTACTTAAAAATGGCTACTTACAGAATTACATAAATGATTGAGCGTTGTTTAATACCATCAAAGATAGATATCGCTTCAGATTTTATGAAATCTTTGAAAAACACCCCCACAAACAGGATGAGGAAAGGCTAATAGTACATATTCATGTTATTAAAGCGTGACGTCATGCATGTTCTTAAAAGCTTTGAATGATGTCATCTCAGCAACGTGGTGCATTGTGGGAAGAGGGAATTCTACTAGAAATCACCATGGTTACAACATCACGCACGAAAGATTTTGTCATTTTATCTTTAATTTTTAAAACTTAAAAAGGGGAAATTCAGTTGCGAATGTTTCATTCTTAACGATTATTAGAATAAATGCAAAATAAACTAAAACAAAATGGCTGCTTTATTTACCACTTATACAAAACTTTCACGCTTTACTTTGTAGTAAACTGAGATTTAAGTTTACATCTCAGAAAATAATTGAACTTTTCAAGCTCAATTTAAAAAAAAATACACCGTAAGTAGAACATATTAATGTCCATATTGAAACAGATTTTCTAAATTTCATAAAAGTCGCATAAAAACTATATTACCATAAAATGGATACATTATACCAGTCAAAAAGAATTGATAACAATACACTCTTAAATTGGCAGTAACATCATACAATTAATAAATACTTCACTTTTCAGTATCAGAAATATAAAAAAATTATTACATAAAAATGTAATACTAATTTTTCAATTTTCTCTAATTAGAGATAAAAACAAAGTTATCATATCACGAACACTTATTACTATAAACTCTATATATAACAGTGACTTTAAGCTTATTGCATCATGCAGTCTATTTACTAATCCTCTTACAACATGGATTAAAATAGAAACAAATAAAATTTCCAAACAGTTTCAATTTTATTTCAATTTAACACATTAAAATCATTTAATTAATTCGCTAAAATAATCTACAAATAATAAAAAATTAACATTTAAATATATAAAACTTATCATTCGTAACTTAATCTAGGTACACCATGGAGTTCAATGAAACTTTCCAAAGTTTGGGGTACTTGACCCTGATAAGAAACATTAAACTTTCGGACCGCTTTAGCCGCTATGCATTTCAGACTTAATTTCGACTGAGTTCTAAGAATAATCTCAGCGACACCAGTCGTCGCTGCTTCAAATGGTGTTTGTCCTTTGTTATTAACCGTATCCATATGAGCACCACCTTCAATAAGCGCCATGATAATCGAATGAAGAGTGAGGAAATCAGTGATGGGTTTTTGATAGGTTACGATCAAATGAAGCGGGGTATTTCTATCTTTATCAAGTGCATTCACATTGGCACCGCATTTGATTAATAACTTGGCAGTGGCAGCGCATGGGAAGTTGCAAACATCATTCGTATGGAAGTCATCAACAAGAGTGTCCGAATGAGCAATTAGATGTAACAACGAGTACTGGCGATCCTTAGTGAATAAATTTAGCGAATTTAACTTATATACTAATTTATAAATATGTGTTTCTTCTTCTTTTGTTGCTTTCTTGATCAATTTCGTCACTAAAATGAGTAAATAAAGAATAGTTAATATATTTCCATCCATTTCATCCCTCAATGTCTCTTTTTCACTGTCATAAATCGTCGGTAGTTTGATTTGATTTCGTTCAAGCTCTAAAATTCCTCTTTCGAGAACTTCGCTTAGAAATTCAAACGGCAGATCAACTCCAACATGGATCATTTGGCAGAAAACTTGTACGAATCGTAATAAATCTTTAGCTACTGACAACCGGCTATTTTGACGCAATCGTAGCGCGTGCATCCATAATTCAATACAACGATCGAATTTACAGCAATCGGCGAAAACAGCGCCACGAAAAATGACTGGGTGAGGCACTTCCGGGTTATTCGAACCAAGAATCCGTTCCCGAATTACCAACGACTCCATATGCAATTTGTTATCAATATTGCTTATCGCTTCCAATTCTTCCATGTTCTGACATTCAACGTGATTCTCATACGCTTCAACTAACGAACATGTCGGTTTCAAAACCGGCTCGACGCCATCTTGAAATCGCAATTCCATACCTCTACGGAGATATGTATAACCCTTAGCTAAACTATAATTTTCCTTGTCGTTAGCAAACGATGCTCCAAGTAACTCCAACGCATCGATTTTTTCTTCACGAGAAACCGTATCTCGCGATACTAAAAATTCAACCACATCTGCTTGAGTTCTCTCAGCGGCTGATATCAATGGTGTCATTCCGTATTCATTTCGAGGCATATTTGCACCTTTTTCCAAAAGATCTCGAACTATTTCTACATGACCGCATTCAGATGCAAAATGAAGAGCTGTTGCACCACAATGAGCCTTAGTGTTTGGATTTGCTTCTCTTTCCAGGAGGTATGATACAACTTGCGTGTGACCTTTAAAAGCAGCTATCATTAGACAAGTGTTGTTATATTTGTTAGCAATGTGAATATCTGCACTGTGCTCAACGAGATACCGTACTATGTCCAATCTGCCATCAAAACAAGCAGCTCTCAACGGTGTTGAATTGGTTTTGGTTGGGTGGTTGATATTTGCACCGTTATTTACTAAATATTTCACTACATTTAGATGACCAGCTCCTGCTGCACACCAAAGAGGACTAGCACCTTCGATGACGTAACCATCGAACCGAACAACCCCTTCTTGTTCAATCAGCGGCTGGAATTTTGTTAGTAACATTTTCACTACTTTTTCGTGCCCGTTTCTTGCCGAGATGATGAGTGGAGAGCATTTTTGCCCATCCTCTTCTGTTATGTGGCTCAACAGCTGACTGATTTCGTGATCGGGTTTGTCTGCCAATAGGGCAAACAAGGTGATCGCCATACCATCTCTAGCCGCAAAATAAACTCGTTGTTTTAGAGATTCGGAGGTAGTTTCGGTCGTTGTTACTGAGGAACTTCTGTATAAAAGGGAATCGAAATCCATTTCTGACGAGACAAGTTCACGAGTTGAAGATGTGTAAATATATTAAATACACGTTAATTTATCAGCTTTTGCTCACGCAGCTGACGCATGCGCTTGACTCATCGAAAAGCTTTGAAACGGGATCTAGTGGCGAATTAGTGAATTGTATTGTGTAAAGAAAACTCGTTTCTTTTTACGATCGATTTGCCAGCAGATAGCGTTAAAATATTTGAAATTTAATATTTTAAATAAAATAAGCTTTTGGGATTTATTTTTACGGACATGGATACAGACATTGTGCTTAAGCTTGAGAATACTTGTCAGTTAGGTGAATTAATATTAAATTG
>JAQFZN010000976.1:0-20249 GCA_034687075.1 Geophilus carpophagus | reverse complement strand
TGTTGGTTGTAAAATGTCTTTAAACTCATTACCGAAAAATTCTGATTTTACACGATAAGCTCACGATTTTCTAGATAAATTCGTGATATTAAAAAAACGAAAGGAGATGAGTAGTTCCAACAGCATAAATTTACTGTAATTTTTCCACATTTCAGAGTTCAATCAACTTTAACTTCAAGAAAATATGTACAAATTTCATGGTTACATAAAATTAAAAATATTCCATTACAATAAAATTTAATTTATTGAAAAATAGTAGACACAAAATTTAAAAAAAAATGTCCAATTAATTAGTAGATGCAAATTAAGTGACTCGTTTTTCATTTCAATCGTTTCTTGGAAAGATAATTTTGTCAGTAGGTAGTAAAAGAGGTTGCATATTTGACTAATGATGTCACTCAATCTTTATGGACGTGTCACAAGTTAGCTATTAAAAACCAACATTAATGACATCATAAATCCTCACCGAAACATTTAAAAACACCAAAAGTAGGTTTACATCACATAAAGAAAAAAAATCATAACCAACATTATGTCTTATATCATTTCCAAAATAATTTTAAAAGATTATGAAATAAAAAGTTAATCGATATTTGATGATACGTAATATCTAAAATTGAAAGAAAAATATGTGGGAAAAAAATATTTGACTAAAATTGTGTGAAAGGTCTTTCCGAATTTAATGCTTATTTTATTAAGAATAAGTATAGTACTTTAAGTTTTGTTTCAGATTTTGGGGACTGAAAGTATCGTAAATTTGATTTCTCACAGCAGCTGATCAGCGAACCAGCACTGATTTGCTTGAATTGAAACACGACTGGTGTTCGTGCTGAAACCAAAGTTTTGGTTGAATAATTGTCAGTCAAGTGTAAATGTTCTGTGAATTGGTACTTTTGAGCATTGTGCAAATGCTAAATTACAATTATAAACAGTTAAACCAATTTAGACTCCTGTTTCAACATCAGTTGTGATGATAAAAGTATCTGACCTTCAGACAACCTGATATTGATCTTCTCTTTTCTTGTAAATTAAAATTTGCTCACTGTTAATAACAATTCTCTGTTCTCTGATAATTTTGCAATTTACAAATAATTAGAAAAAACATAGAACTTTAAAAATTAATTTTTAAATTACACTGCACAATGCCTAATTTAATTATGATAAAAACTCAATTGACCTGTAACTTCATCACACACTTCAGAGGACAATTTTAGATGACCAAAAACTAGTAGTTGCACAACTTAGCTCGAATTATTTCAACACACATAAAAAAAGAAGTTCAGCCCAGTAATTACGGTAATGATGTCAAATTCTTATGATGCTCTTACAAATTAAAAATAAATAAAAAACATAAACACTAACTTTCAATTTCCTTGCCGTTTGTGAAATTATACCAAGCTGCACAACACCTGTTGTAATGATACAGTTTCGTGTAATATTAAATTAGGTCCTTGGTTGTAATCCACAAGACTGTTACACACCATTAGAATTTCATAAACTATCCTAACATACCATGACAAAGTATACACACGTGTAGATGTAAAGTGGGAAAGGGAAATTCAAAGAAGAGTAGGTCTACAAACCAGTACAACATTCTTAACTTGTAACTAAATTACAGAGAAAACAAAAATTAGACTTAAGAAATGCGTAGCCTACATCAGTGACATTGCTCTCAAATTTTTCCCTCAACTTGTAAAAAATATAAGTATTTTCCCTTATATGTGCAAAAAATGTGAAATTTTTAATTTTAACATTTTTTAAATTTTTCATTGCTTTATGTGATAAATCGAAACAGTTAATGTAATAAAATATATTTTATTACAGTCCACGTAATAATCATAAACATTATTTGTTATAATATTGCTATTCCGCTTTTATTATCACACCACATTGAGTATCATCAGAGTTGAGTGAAAAATGAGGTCAATCATCGGGTGGGAATGAAATGAAACCAAGTTGGAATACATTTTTCCCGCCTTTTTTTGGGTGGAAACTGGCGTGGCATGTTTTGGTCAAATGTAAGCAGAAGCCAGTTCCAGTTCATTGAATTTCAACATAGGAGATGACTGAACTCATTAAAAAAATTACTACACACTAATCGAAATGGTTTCTAATCTCAAATTAACCAATTACTTATATTATTATTTTTATTATTTGCTACCAGATTCCATCCAAGCCTTATATAAACAAACGCTTCTTCGCTTAAAAATAATTATGGCCGCCGGTTGTTTATCCCGAAATCTAGTTTTAGTTTTTTATTTCAAAAAATAAATAATTTTTTAAATTTAGTATGTTAATTATAAAAGCATGTGTAGTAGTGAAACGTGGATAAAGATATTGAAACTACTTGTAAAAACAGATCATCAACTTGCTCTTTTCTGACGTTACCTTGAAGAAAGAAACGTGAGCTACCTGACCTTAAATCAGGTTTAGGCCTTACAACACTCTTGTCTTTGGAATAAAAACAATATTTTCTCTACGTGATTACACCTAATTCATCTCTGACATATCAAAACGTTTGTGTACTATTTTTCTTTTCCATCTTAAATGTCTCTCCCACTCTTTTAATTGCAGATTGAGAATGAGATTAGTTTTTATATTCTGCAGATGGAATTTTTTTTTTCTTTTTTTATATATTAAAATAAATTCTATTGTTTTTTTTATATGTTTAAAACATTTAACTTAATTCTTTTTTATATTATACCATATTCTCATTAAATTATGCATTATACACATTAAAAGAGGTCTAAATTTAAATTTCAAAGAAATATTACTTGGATATTTTAGCTTTAAAAATCAGTGATAATAAAACAAGAATTGCAAGTTTAAAGTCATGAAATAAGCATTTAATTAAATATGATGAATTTTTATAACGTCTTATTTCTACTTCTAAAATTGTTTTTTCTTAACTTGTATTCTTTGTTTATCTTTCAATTTATATCTCTTTTTATATTTAGGATTTATTAATTCCAGCAATAAAGTGCGACTGTCACAACTGCCATGTTTGTATAAGTTTCTCATCATTTTTTATCAAACATTTCCTACATAATTTACTGACTCAAAGATAGTCTACGATAAATATTTTAAGTTGCATTTTTTAATATGGGATACACCTGAATTTTTTTTTTATATAGAATGACAGTCCCTTCATTTAAGTTTGATTCCTTGTTTGAAATTCTTTCCACATAACTATAGATGAGATCAGTTCAAATGATAAAAGAGAAAAAAAGTAGTTTCAAGATTACATCCATTGCCAAGTTAGTCAATGTGCACAGCAATTTGTAAATTAGTCACACTTCTGCACTTGAATAAAAAAATAAAGAAATCTTTAGTCCATGTCCATAACAAATAGTAAACTTATACCTCGTATACATATTAAAATGAAACTAAATCAGAATATTAAATCTGTTCCATATCAATAAAGAATAAACTCACTATTTAAAAATTAACAATAATAAAAATTGTTAAAAATAAATGTAAATTGATATGGAAAATAGATTGCAAAAACACCAACTATTTGTATGTTGATTCATCAATAAACTGTGACATTTATTAATGTAAAATACATTAACTTATGACCTAGGCTAGTTTAACATATGAAATTAGGTTTTAATGACAGCAAATTCTTGCTTACAACATGCAATTGTGATAAAAAGATACAACAAAAAGTAAGATTAGAAAAATTGTCCATTTTATTACACAACCATAAGCTCAGGGCTATTTTTTTGTCAGGTTGGACACCAAGTGGGTTAATAGTTCATCAGCATGGTCAGTTTTACATTTCCATCATCAATGAAATTTGTTCTCTTTTCAGAGCTATAGTTCCATAGAAAAAATTAATCACTGCAGGCTTTTTTTTTATCCTAAATGCTTTCAGGGGTTTTTAGGTGAGTATACTTGACATGAGTAAATTTTATGAACTAGGAATAAGATTTTTACCTTAAATTGAGTTTTCTGTGTTTTTAGTACTGCAGTTAGACAGCTATTTTTTCTTTTATAGATAGTAGTTCTTCTCATAAAAGAGTTACTTTTCAATTTTTATAGGTAGGCTAACCCAGATATTCCAACCACGTTTGAGGTTTTACAAGGCTGAAGCAAAAGTGCTAAATGAATTAGCAAATAAATATGTCCTGTCTTTTTTTCATCAATTTTGTAAATTTAAAAAAAAATAATGTGAATTAAAATAAAATTAATCTTTTTGCGTAATTGCATAGAATAATAATTGTAGACTAAATAAGTTTTGACAAAAAATAAAAGTGGAGCACAGATAACTTTTGATATGTGACTAATAAGTCAAGAAATACAAAATTTGATATTCAAAACAAAGCTTTAGAATTACAAAATTAAGATTTAGTTAATGAAACCAAATCACTAATCAATATGTACAGAATTTCTGTCAAAATTTCAATTGATATTTTAAAAAAATAGTAATAATAAGTAATAAACTGGTTCTTTAAAACATAAACAAACATAAAACCGCAAATAAAATCGAACCGTTACAGTTATTTCATGGAACACCATGTAGAAAAAGAAAAAGAAAATGCTCTTGATGAATAATGGCCATACATGAATAAACATTGCACCAAAGTCAAAAGACCATATTATGATAAGCACCTTAGCATTTATTTTATCAAGTAGATCTTTATTCTCTAATAATAATCAAATCAATCGATAAATGCAACATACCTTGACTCATTACAAAGCATCAATCAAAATAATTTCCAAAATTTTAGTTAATCTATAAACTAAAATAAGCAGAACAGTAATAAACGCAAAACAAAAACACCATCATTTAAAATTCCTTTTTTATACTTTACAATACATCTAAAAAAAACAACATTGCCATGGAAAATGTAAATAAAACCAAAACTAATTCCTTTATAACATAATTAAATGTTATCAAATGACAAACTAGTAATCTTTAAAGTGCCTAAAAAAATCAAGAAAAAAACTCTTTCGTGACTTCATAAACCTGTTTACTGATGCCCACCGATGGCAATATTTCCTGTTTCAATAAATTAAACAAATTTGCATCCACAATCAATGTGTAGAAGAACAAGATGAATAAGAAGGTGAAAGTAGGTGAATCCTATTTGTTATATTTCTTCATGCTCTGAAAAAAACACATACGTGACCAGGAACTTTCTGAAGTCTTAAAGCAAAAGTTATGATGAAAAGTTGTAAGGGTGGAGGCTGGAAGAAGAGAATTTGTAAGCAAAACTAATTCCTAAATAGTTTTAGCCTCATTTTTGTATTGCAAATGTATGCAAAGGACAACTACCGAATAAAAACGTGAAGAATGGCGCTCTTGTTTAAGGTGTTTTGATTAATAAATTCTAAAAGTTGGTCGTGTATGAAATTAATTATGTTTAGCGTGAAAAAAATCATGAGTAATGTGTATAAAAAGGATTTCATTCAATCATATTTCAAAATGTTGCTACAGCGCGACGCCTTTGGTCAATGTTACTAGGATTAATGTGTGTAAAAATTTTATGTCTTAATTTCAGTGTTCAGTTTTGCAATTTAAGTGACGTGTTATAAATGTGAATAAAAATTGCTCAAAAATTAATTTTTAAATTTAAGATTTTTTTTAATAAATGAGTTGAAATATAATAATTTGCATTTTTAGTACAATACATTTTCCCCATGTGCTGTAATTATAATACTTCAGTCGTAATTAAAAGCACTCATCAATTCATTTTAGAACTTGGAAATTTACAAAATTCAAAATTCAAGTTACCTAATCAAATATCCATATTCATGTAAAACATTTCACTCACAAATACAGTATTATTGCCAACATTGTAATCTATATAAATATAATTTATCAAGTATAATACTTATCTACAGTAAATCTGTTTTTATGTAAAATTTGTGTAATGCGTGCAATGTCTGATTTACATATAAATCAAGTAGGCCCAGCTCCGTTATTTTGGGCCCTCTCAGAGAGGCCAAAGGATTTTGTTCCCGTCATTGTGCCTCTAGCTTCTTTAAAGGTTCCATTCTATTCTCTAGAGCTAGAGCACTAAGAGCCTTAATTCAGCTGTGACCGCACGTGGCGAAGTGTTTTGACCAGACCCGCACTGAATAATGATATCTACCCACGCCTCTCTCAATTGACCGCAAATACAAAAAAAAATAGAAGCTGGTCATAAAAAATTATTTGCTCCTGCTCACAGACTGCACACCTACAATGTGCTGGGGGCCCCGCAAAGAGTAGATCCGGCCCTGATTTTTTCTTTGTAGAACTTTTTAAAATCTGTAAAACGTTACAGCATTCTTAATAAATCAGGAATGAATAAAATAAATGCTAATTAAGTAAATATGATTATGAATCAATGATATTCACATACTTTATTTTCTTTTAGTGAAACTCTGATTTTCACAGAATCTTAAGATTAATTCTTTGGGAAACGCAGCCGCAATTGCTAAAATTATCATTTTTTTTATCAACTTCCTGAAACAGTTTATGACATTACATCAATATATAATTTTTTTTCAAAATAATAATGAAAATCTAATAAAAACAGAAAAATGATATTAATGTTTTTTCGTGTTATTGCTCATACTTTTAATGTAGCAATTTGTAAAATTTTTGAAACCAAATTTTTTTAAAATCTTTGTTTTTCAGTGATTGTTGATTTAGAATAAATCTGTATAAAATGTTTATTTACTTCTTCTGTTAAAAAAAAATACAGTTTTGTTGTTTAAAATAAACTATCATACAAAATTCAAATAATTTTTTATTTTGTTTGACAAAAAGAATGAGAACAGCACCTAGGATTCCCAGGCGGTCACCCATCCAAGTACTAACTAGGCCCGATGCTGCTTAACTTCGGGGATCGGACGAGAACCGGTGTTTTCAGCATGGTATGGCCGTTCTCAAAATAATAATGTTACAAAAGCAACATATCAAGCACAAAATTAAGTATTTTTAAACATATAATAAATTTTTTAAATTTAATTTATTTGCAAAATTTTTTTTACAGAATTTATAATAAGAAATTCTCAAAACAAAATGCATAGTTTTACTACACAAAAGAATTGTATATATAGTTTTTTGTAGCATTTATTTTTCGAGAACGGCCATACCATGCTGAAAACACCGGTTCTCGTCCGATCCCCGAAGTTAAGCAGCATCGGGCCTAGTTAGTACTTGGATGGGTGACCGCCTGGGAATCCTAGGTGCTGTTCTCATTCCTTTTGTCAAACAAAATAAAAAATTATTTTTATTTTATACGATAGTTTATTTTAAACAACAAAACTGTATTTTTTTTTAAAACAAGAAGTAAATAAACATTTTATACAGATTTATTCTAAATTAACAATCACTGAAAAACAAAGATTTTTAAAAAATTTGGTCACAAAAATTTTACAAATTGTTACATTAAAAGTATGAGCATTAGCACGAAAAAACATTGATATCATTTTTCTGTTTTTATTGGATTTTCATCATTATTTTGTGCAGCTCCTTTTTATTCATAAAATAGCTTCGTATTTTATCGTTAGAGTGCATTATGCTACTGATATAATTCAATGACAAATAATGCGGCACTATTTTTATTTTAATCATAATATGACATTTTAAAATTAATTTTTATATTAATTAAGTAAAAAATATAAATGTTTTATTATATTGTACCTACATTTTTTTCAGGAAAGTTACCTAAACAAAATGAGTGAACTTCCGCTACTCTGCTCTCGTTTTATGTATTTCCGGTTGTGGTCACCTGATCGCTGATTTCAACTTCTTAACTCCCTGCTATTTCCCTTCTTCTCATTCACTTTTCTTTGCAAACAAACTTTTAATCAACATAATAGATTTCGTATTTTATTGATAACTTCATTCAATACTTAATAATGGCATTAAGCGACGCAGATGTAGTTAAACAGGTAAATAACATCGAATTTTGAGTTTTGTTGTTTATTTCCTAATCATTTAATTACGAAATTCATAAACGATACTTAAAAACTAAAAAAATGTATTCCTCAACTTAGAATAATCTAATAATTTAATTTAAAAAAAACTAAAAACTTAACTGGATGTAAATTAATTTCTGTATTTATTATTTGCTATTCTCGTTAGAACTGGTTTTTATTGGATAATTAACGTAGTAATTTCTTTTATTTTGTTAAAAATATAGCACAAAAGAACTAACAGTAATTAATCTCATTTCTTTTTTTTAGATTAAGCACATGATGGCATTCATCGAGCAGGAAGCCAATGAAAAATCAGAAGAAATTGATGCAAAAGTATTTAATAAGCTTAAAACAAATGTTAATTCAATAAGTAACTAATCATTTATAAAATTATTTTTAGGCGGAGGAAGAATTCAACATTGAAAAAGGAAGATTAGTTCAGCAACAGCGATTAAAAATTATGGAATATTATGAACGAAAGGAGAAACAAGTGGAATTGCAGAAAAAAATGTATTAATTTTATTGTAAATATTTCTTTAGTAGTTGCGATTATTAATTTTTTTAAATTTAATTTTACAGCCAAAGTTCCAATATGCTAAATCAAGCCCGACTTAAAGTCTTGAAGTCTCGTGAAGATCACATCAGAGTATAAATGCTTTCAATTTACCGTATTTTCACATTTGTAATGTACGAGTTACACAAAAGAGTAAAAACGATATTTGCTTTCCGCTTTTATAGGTTAAAATATTAGAAAAATGTGAATTTTACGTGTGAAAATGCTGAAGTTGAAACTAAGATGCAAAAAAAACAAATTTTTTTAATTTTTTTGTTTAAAATTTAGAATGTCTTGGAAGAGGCCCGGTTAAAGTTGGCTCAAGAAGCCCAAGACCCGGCCCGTTACAAGGATGTGATGCACGGATTAATCTTACAAGTAAAAATTAAGTGTAAATATAAATTTGATAGAATATTTCTAATTTAAATTTTCTTAATTTCAGGCCATGTTTCAGTTGAATGAGAAACATGTAAGTTTGCGCTGCAAGCAGGTAGACATTCCATTGGTGCAGTCTATTTTACCTGATTGTAAGGATAAGTTCAGAGCTGAGGTTGGTGCAGATTGTGAAGTTAAAATTGAAACTGAAAACTGTCTACCCAACGAAACTTGTGGCGGGATTGAATTGTCGTCTCAACGTGGGCGAATTAAAGTGGTCAACACTTTAGAGAATAGATTGGATTTATTAGCGCAGCAGATGATTCCAGAGATTCGTGTCATTCTTTTCGGTCGCAATCCTAACAGAAAATTTTCTGATTAAAGATCATGCAGTAGAGTTACACAGATTATACTTACTTAACTCATATATAAACTGGATGTAAAAAATTGTTTTGAATAGATTATTAGAACGTTGTAAATACATATAAATATTCATGTATGAATATGATAATAAACTAATTAATCAAGAATACAGTAAAATGTTGGAACGAGTTGGGAAATGTTTATAAACTGATTTTTTTAGCATAATTGGGCATTAGAAGTAGTGTTTCCAATATCTGGATACCCGATAATTTGCTCAATTTTCGAGTATTAAAATATCCTGGCAATTGGATTGGTTTCGGGATATCAAATTTTTCCTAATGCGAGAAAGTTCTGCCTAATCCCCGACGTCTGGTTCCTTTAGGTTTAATGTTTTTGATTTTATTTATCAAAATATTCGTGCTTCTCTAATTGTGCATTTGTTCCAAAGCAAGACAACAGCTGTGCACAACACTTCAGATAAATTGGATGCACTCGACTTATTACTATCTGAGAACATTCAGGTTTAGGTAGCAAATGTTTAAAATTACAAAAATCTATTCTACATTCACAAATCCAACTCCAGAGAACTGTAATACTCTTACTATTCAGCAAGTGCTGAAACTGTTAGAGGTAAATAATGGGTCTAGAATAAACAGATTACAAAAATTGTATCAGGTATTACTGACAGTGAAACCAATATCTACTGCATCCGAATTTGTATTTTCTATTGCTGGGATATTTTGCAATAAAATTTAAAACAGAATGAGTCTTGAAACATTAAATACTTTAGTTTTTTTTAAATAAATAGTAAATAAACAATAAATTATAGTAATTTATTTATATATTTGCTTTTTTTTACAGTTTTTTTTAAATAATTTTTACAAATTTTTTAAACTACCCGGATTACCCGGGTTAACCGGGTAGTTTGAAAAATTACTACTCGAATACCTGGGAAATTATAAATCGGGTAATTTGGAAACACTAATTAGAAGTTTATGTACATATATAAAAAAAAAAACGTTTTTTATGTTTATCTGTATAAATATTTTATTAAAATATTTAATTAGTATGCTCAGAACACTTGACACTTGACAGTGCATTGGTGCTCGGCGCATCTACGATCACTAGTTTAGATAATCGCCGTTCTACTGTAAATGTTTATTTAAATTTTCAAGGTTTCTACTGTGATAACTATCGATAAAGTTTGTTAAAAATAAGCAGTGCATTAATTAAACCAAAATTAGACTCGTAAAACAACCAAAAATAAACTTATATAACCGTGTTGTGTCCTAGATTTGTGAAAAAAATTCGCAGTCATGTTGATTCAAACAAAGATTAGATGATATTGTTAAATTTATTAACTATGCAAAGTGTTGTGTCTATATAACGATACAAAGTCATGGTAAAACAGTCATAAATTTTTAAAACACTCTTATTCAATCTACTATACAATAGTCCACGTTTTGGGGTGACACACAATCAACATCATTAGTTGGAAGCACCCAGATTTTATAATATGACATCTTAATACTGATATAAATATGAATTTAATTACAATTTTTCTTCTATCCGATCTTGAGATCCATCTCTAATTCATATCTCTTTTACTTTCATTACAATAACCTTGATTTAAAGTATATATACCGGTAATGCACACTTAGAACACATTTTCAGTAAATTGTTGAGAACAATATTACTCAAGAAATCTCATTGCAAAGAACCCTTCAACATAAATTTTTCAGAAAGAAAATACACATTTTGATAACAACACGAGATTCAGACACATTTCAAAATGTTAATTCAAAACTAGCAAATTTCGAAAAACAATTGTATTATTACATAATACAATTGTCAAATTAATTAATTTTAATAATAAAAATTTAAAATATATAAACATTCAGTAAATGAATTCATCTACCATAATAAGCTCTAAATGGACCAGCCAATTACTTCAGAGCCTGCTCCATATTTCGAAGGAAAAAAATTCTAATAAGTTTTATAAACAAAGTAATAAATAATATAAAATAAAAATCCAATGAACATAGTTAAATCGTTATACCTTCACCACATTCATTTTTTAATGCCTAAAAGCCATTCAGCTACGCCGAGAAAGTATACCATTTGCGCTATTCCAAACAACGGAGCCATCACAATCATTCGAGCCGGGGCACCTTTAAACAAAGCTTTAAATCCTTCTTCTTTAGTTATTCGCCTTTAAAATAAATACACAATTGTTATTGAAATATAAAATCAATCAATCTCAAAATAAATTACGTAAATGCATCAGCAATTCCTGTGTAAGTAGTTTCACCTTTCGCATGTTTCAATACTTGTAAACGCGTTTTCACAACTAAACAAATTTTAAATATTAAAATTAATCATTTTATGTATCAATGAATTTTTATTTCTTTTACCGTCCATTGGTGTTACTGCACCAGCTGCAAATGCAGCTGCTCCACAACCAGCAGCAAAGCAATACCAAAATACTGATTCGTTTTCATTACCTGGTCTACGTGGACCCTAAATAAAACAAAAATGAATTAAATTGTTTATCAATTGATTATAATTAATTACTTTTGAGTTAAGATGAGCGAATAGTGGGAAATAGATGATAGAGAAAGACACATCGCGTAACATCGTTGCTCCTGTGCCTTTATACAAGCCTATTATACCTTTTTCTTTAATCAAGCCTAATGCAATTGATGTTGCTGATGTTGCAACAACTGCTTCTCCCGAACCAGTGCCTTTAGCAGCTGTAGTAAAGCAAATTTATTTTTCAAAATAATTTATTAACATGTATCGTACTTTCACGCATGTATCCCATGTTTCTTTATATAATTATTAAAATCTACGAAGTATCAGCGTGTACGGATTATATTCGGGAGCGGGGAAAATGCGTAAAAATATAATATCTGTATAAAATTCAGTTTCAGATAATTGTGATTTACCAACTCTCCCAGCATCTTGCAACTGAATTTTGAGCAATTCCATTGGAGTTGTTACAATAATCTGGCAAAATCCAGCTCCACCGCCTGACAACATTTCCCTTGGAAGTGAGAGTTTTCTGAAATAAAAATTATTGAAAATTAATAGCTTGTTTGCTTTGACATGACCTAGTTTTCATTGAATAGTACCCCGAACTTGGTGTCAAATGATGTCGAAAAAAGTCATTAGCTGCTAATTTGATAGCTTTCTCTGGAGTTATGAGCAAAATGTTTACAGCTGAACCTAAAATTAAGAAAAGTAATAACAGTAAAATAATTTTTATGTAAATAAAACATAAAATTACATCTTGAATCACATTTTATATTTAGTGCAATGTATTTTTATGCTAAAATTGATTTATTTTCTCATGTTATTGTTACTCTTGATTAATATCTGGCTTCATTCCAAAAAAATTTATAAAAACAGTTACTTTAATTATAACAAAACAAAACAATTATGCATATTAAACAATTTTACCTCTATACATGCCAAAATATCCTTCTGAAGTGTATGTTTTTTTAAAACAATCAAGCCTTAAATAAAAAATAAGTTGGTATTACAAATAACAAAATAGATAAATAATTTTATTAATTTTTCTTACATATTTCTATACATTAACTCTCCATTTGGACCTACTTGCTGATTTTGAAGTCTAGTTTTAACTAAATCTAAAGGAAAGACACACGAAACCCCGATAATCCCCGCAATACCTCCATTAATGATTTTGGGAATTAGACTGCAAAGAAATAACATATTTTAGATCAATTACTTTTTCAAAATGTCAATATAATTGATGTACTCACGAAAATTCTTTTTTCTCCACCATTCTTTCGATTAATTCGGCTGAAAAGTAAAAAAGTAAAAAGAAAAAATAAATTACACTTTTTTTTACTATAATTAGATGCTAATTAAGATAATTTTTAATTAATTCTACTGATTAACATTAAGTCTACTCAAGCAAAAGATAGTAGAATATTTTATCAGTTTATTAGCAATTCTGTTTAACCCCCTACAAAATAGGTGCCAAAATAAAATAAGGAATTCTGGGATTTATGTAATTGTTTAACATTCAATACACGACCTTAATTAGATGAAGGTCATTTAATGCTCTTTTAAATGTTTTAAAACCAAATTGAGTAATATTTTTTTTCATAACTATTAGAAAGCAATTGAAAGCAATTTTACCTTATATTTACGAATGCTTCGCTCAAAAATTTTTCTATTTTTTAGCACCGAAATTTAAATGGCTGCCCAGACACTTTCCAATGTACTTTTCCCCTAATTTCTAATATTCAGTTACAATTTAGTCATTGGAAATTCGCTACTTCAAATGTCGAGAAAATATTGTACTTTAACCTGCTACAGTCTACTATCCCCACTTATCGCTCATTTTATGTTGATGTCGTCACAGGTCATGTGATCAGTGATATCACCAGACCCGACTAACTCATCGAGCAGCAGTGATATCTGAACCGGGGTTAGCAAGTGAATGACTTTTATTTTATAGACTTTACAAATTTAGCAATTATATTAAAGGAAGAATATACCCTTAATCCTTTTACTGGACTTATGATGTTCCATTTTGAAAACGAAAAAGATTCAATCAAATCAAGATGTAACCTAACTGAGGCCTAACAAAATAAACTTGAAACATTCAACAATAGATGACAAAAATAATTCTTAATTATTGAAATTTATTAAACGTTTAACAAACTAACAAAATACATTTGTAGCAATTTTTAACATTGAATTATACACAACTTTC
Organism: Geophilus carpophagus; assembly: GCA_034687075.1. NCBI lineage: Eukaryota > Metazoa > Arthropoda > Chilopoda > Geophilomorpha > Geophilidae > Geophilus > Geophilus carpophagus. The sequence goes on along the minus strand of JAQFZN010000976.1, from coordinate 6,288 downwards.
GAATCTGAGAAAATTAGAACACGAGACTGGATTGAATGTCATTTAAAGTATCAGCGCTTTTCTTCAACTTAGTTTTCTCATCTTCACTCAAAGTTTGTCGAACGATATCAGTCACTCCTGTCTGGCCCACACAACATGGAAGACTCAAGAACACATCATCCTCAATACCATGTATGCCCTGTGTATCAAATAAAAATCTTTAAGGAAGTTTTAATTACTTATTACAAAACAAGAAAAAACATTTAAATGACAACTGACAATTTATTAATTAAAAATAAAAATTAACAGCCAAATAAAATCAAATAAATTAATTCTATTTAATAATTGTTAATAGCACCTACCATATGCATTAATAATTCATTAACTAACCTTAACGCAAGTCGATACAGCATAAATATTACGCGAATCTTTCAATAACGAAATGCAAAGCGTAGCAACCGATACACCGATAGCCCAAGATGTGTAGCCCTTATATTTAATTATCTCATAAGCACTAAAAAGGAATTGGCATTAATTTTTCATTTAAAAATGGTAAAATCGTTTTCCAAAAAAAAATAATTAGTATAAATACAAGGAGTACACATCAGCAAATTATCAGCATGCATAGATAAAAATTCAAACCTTAACAAAAGTAGAAAGAGCATAAATATCTTTTCCATTTTGCAATATACTTTGAGACACACTGGCACAACTGAGGCCAATAGCCCATGATGTGTACCCTTTGAGCTTAATTAATTCGTAGGCACTGTAAATTTTAAAATGTTAGTGAAGAAAAATGTTAATTTATATTAATATTTAAATCAAAAATTGTATTGAATTTTTATTTAGTTTAATTTTTTTTCACCTGTCTACGACTTTTTTGTGCAATAAAGCCCAATCGTCTGGATCGCCATCACCTCCCATTTTTGGATTAATATCACATAATTTAACGCCTGCGACGTTGGCTCCACTCCAAACAGGAACTATAATTTAAGTTTATTTAGGTTTATATTTATTTTTCATCTTTAAAACCGGTACCAGAAGAATCGCCATGTTCTCCAATGATCCATCCGTGACAACTTGAGGGTGCAACGTTGAGTTTTTCACTCATTAAGAAGCGAAAACGTGACGAGTCCAAATTAGTACCACTACCAATAATTCGATTCTTGGGGAAATTACTTAATTTCCATGCAACATAAGTCATGATATCAACTGAAATATATTTTTAAAAATTAATAAAATTAAATTTCGATTTGTTATTATGACTTTTACCTGGGTTTGATACGATAAGAAAAATTGCATCTGGACAATATTTTACCAAGTTTGGAATAATACCTAAATTTAAAAAAAAAATATCTTTAAAACGTTAAAAAAATTTATAATTTTATTAACTGTTTTACCTTTAAATATTTCAACATTTCTCTGAACTAAATTCAAACGAGTCTCATTTTCTCGTTGGCGTGCACCTGCTGTTATTATGCATAATTTGGAATCGGCAGCTATAGAATAATCTAATTTCAAGAAGAAAAAAATTTAAAATTATAGAAATAAAAAGTTTATTATTTCCTTAAATATTACCAGTGCTTGCTTCGATTTTGATGTTCTTCAAAAAAGATAAACCATGTTGTAAATCCATCAATTCTCCCTTTAGCTTATCAGCAACACAATCAATTAAAGCAATTCCACTTGCAATTCCCTACATAAATTATTGATACGTTTTTTAAAAAATAAACAAATTCTAAAAAACATAAATCTTTACCTGAGTGAGTATAGAAAAAGCACACGCCATTCCCACTTGACCAACACCAACTACTGTTACTTTGGCAGTACTTGTAGCTGAGGGTTCTGCTATTTGGATCATTAATTTCTCTTTCATGCTCGCCATGTTGAAACTGAAATTTAAAAAATCAAAGTAAATACCGGCAAGATAAGATATGCATTAGTAGCTTTTGCACTTTCAACCCTCAATTTACACAATACTCGTAATCGTTCAGTGTAAAATTTAAGCTGTAGCTAATGAGTGGATAATTATCAGCGACCCACCTAGAACCCTAAACAAGATAAATATTATTTCCGCGATGACTCAATTTTGTTCGGCGACGGCACCTCTTCCTTCCACTTCCAGAGTTCTAAATCAAAAATTTGATTATTTATAGTATGTTTAAGTGACGTGAATTCTCTCTAAATATGCAATCATGTAAATATTTTAACCACTTCTAAATTTAAATGTTGTGGATTGGTGACAGCGAATTGTTTACATGTTTTTATTGTAATTGACGATTAATATTTCATATTTTTTGCAGAAAGATGAGAATATTTGACGTCATGTAATTAATCTTTTGATGTATAAAATATAAAATATTTTATTGCACAATAGCACACATAGGAAGGTTGAATTTTATTAATTCACGATTTATGTGCCAGAAACGTGAATTAATTTAATACCTAATTATTAAATACAAAACCGTCTTTACAAGCATACACTGATGTGTGGTCCCTATAGCGCAGTGGATAGCGCGCTGGACTTCTAATCCAGAGGCCCCGGGTTCGAATCCCGGTAGGGATGTGTTTCTTTTTTGTTAATTTTTAAGTATATTTTATTTTTTGTATGTATTTTATTATTTAAATTATTAAACAATATTTACTGCTTACTTTTAGCAAGTTAAATAAAAAAAATTGTTACAAAAAAAAGCATACAAACTTTATTTCAAACCCATTTACACAACAAAGCAAAATGTGAAAAAAAATTAAATCGTAAAAAATAAACAGAAAAATCAAGGCGAAATTGATCTAAATTGCCAATTTAACCCTACTGGGTAACCATATAAATAAGTAAGAGGATATTTATGCTCGGCAGAAGGTGAACGATAGTTTTGTTTTCGAAAAGCTTGAACTGCTTCAAACCATGGTTGCTTTACGTAATTCAACATGGCATCATTCAAAGAATTATCAAACGGTTCATCCTTATAAGTCTTTGGCTTAATGGCAATGTCTGCACAATTTCTATATATTTCTTGAGGGCCACATCCTAAAGCACCTGTTTCGTTATCACACATTCCCCAGAAATTACCTATAAAATAAAAATACAATTAATTTTATTCTTTTTATTATTTTTAAAATTTATTAGCTTTAGTTTTTCAATGTTTTCATTTATGTGTGTGGGCTATGGAATAATAATGATGAAAATAACAGAACCTTTATCTGTTAGTTCATTTATTTTAATTTCTATTTTTAACTCTCAACTTTTTAAACTTGTGTATGAAAAAAAGGAAATGCTAAATAAAACACAACATTAATTTTTTTTAAAAAAAATCTTACTTGTTCTCCAATGCCATTGTAAAACACAATGGTCACAGTGGACATCTTTTGGAAGATTCACTTTTAATTCTACTTCTAATGTTTGATTTTGGCTTGAAATTATAAATTTTTCACCGTGTCCCTCCACATTTAGAATATGAGAATCCAAACATTCCTGTTAATGCGATAAAAAGAAATTTTATTTATTTTTCGATTAGTTTTCCTTGAGAGTTTTAGTGATTTCTCTTTCCATGCTACTTATGAATTCACAACTGTACTAGAAATTGAAATTACTATTTTATTTTTCAAATATAAAATAAAAACCTGTGTAACTTCTGTTTTATTGTCAACATTTGGACATAATCTAAACTGAAAAGCTCCTCCATGATTTGCTGTGATTTGAAGCAAAATGTCTATTGTCTGTTCTTGTTGATAGGTGGCGCCAATTACACCACTGTAAAATTTTCCACCGACTTCATGATCACGTGGTCCATTGTATGCATCACCACAAATTCCACATTTTCCATCATTAAGCAGCCATAAAGCCTTTCAAGTAAAAAAAAAATAAAAGCAATAATTATTTAATGAGCAAACCACAGACAAAAGGATTATAAATTTGAATAACAAACTGAAAAATAAAAAAAGAAATAAAAATCATTTGTGTAAAAATTAAATTTTCTCTCATAAGCATCAATTCAAGGACATTTCAGTTTCATCTTTAAAGGAAGGTCATTGACTGACTTTCATTTTATCCTGACAGATCTATAATTTAAAGGCGCCTTGTTTTCTTTTTAGTCTATATTTTTTCCATAAAAAAGACACTAGGGAAAGTAGTTTTTGCCGAATTGTGAAACATTTCCACTATGCTTGGTTGATTAAATCACAAATCATTCAGTTTTGCTCACTCAAGTTGCGTGAAATCTGTATTATTTAGATGTTTAAATCACTTTAAAACTATCTTTAATTCAAATTTACCAATAGTTTATTAAATTTTGCTGTAATTCATTTAAATTTACACTATTTTACAGTAACTTTAAAATATTCATTAAAGTTAACAAGAAATTTTCACATTAAATTTACAGTATTACTCGTAAAATATTAATTGAATCAAGAATAATGTTTAAAAATGTGATTTAAACTTACTTAATAATTTAATTTAATCAAACGTATTAATTAAAGTTCACCTTACGAGCAACAAAAATATTTTCAACATAAAATAAACAGAAATAAAACTACGAAAAGTGAATATAAACAATAATGAATTGAAGCAAAATTTAAATGTAATTTACAGTTGTATTTTATTTTAGAAAACCAGCTTTAAGAATTGAATATTAACTAGGCAATACTCACTGAATAACCGCCGCAAAAGTTTCCATCATCATCCCAATTGACTGGTGTCGTGTGCCCGAATCTCCACAGAGATCCTCTTCCAGGAGGCATAAGTATTTTCCCATGTCCGTTTATGAGAGGAAAAATTGAAAGGAGAAATAAAAAAGAGAAATTCATAGTTGATAGAAAATGAATCTGTTTTCTATTACACATATTTATGCAATGCAATGATGGAGCCAGTCTTTAAAGTGAGTAACCGGAGTTACCGGTGTTCACTGATGAATAGTCAAGGTGAAAGTGAAGAGGTCATTGTCACGGTGTTTCTTTTACACTTGAATATTTGGAAAAAAGAATGTTGTTTTTTTATTTATGAGAAAACTAGATTCTAACGTTATGCCTGAGGTAAAAATTCCACATTACGTGACACAATAACAAAGACATAAAATCCATAATAGAAATGCTTTTCAAATTTAAACTATTATGATTAATAGTAGGTGGATTTTTCAATTACTTTGTGGAAATTGCGCGATGATTATAGTTATAATGTTTAGTTTATAAAATGTTATCTCTTAACGAATGAAATATGAAAAAAAAACTAAAAAATCTGGTTTTATTTAATGGTAATTTATAGTTAAGTTAATTTATAGAAAGGATTAAAAGTTAAACGTATTTTTTTTAATTTAAATCGAGTCAAGCATAAATTAAATTAAATTAAATTATAATAATTATTCTATTACGTTTAATTATGTAGTTTGCAATTGTTATCATAAATAAACATTTTATAATTACAAGTTAAAAAAAAGAATGAGAACAGCACCTAGGATTCCCAGGCGGTCACCCATCCAAGTACTAACTAGGCCCGATGCTGCTTAACTTCGGGGATCGGACGAGAACCGGTGTTTTCAGCATGGTATGGCCGTTCTCAAAGAATTTAGGCTACAAAAAAATATATATGCAATCCTTAAGTGTAATAAAACTATGCATTTTGTTTTGAGAATTTCCTATTATAAATTCTGTAAAAAAAAAATTTGCAAATAAAATTTAATTTAAAAAATTTATCATATGTTTAAAAATACTTAATTTTATGCTTGATATATTGCATTTGTAACACTATTATTTCGAGAACGGCCATACCATGCTGAAAACACCGGTTCTCGTCCGATCCCCGAAGTTAAGCAGCATCGGGCCTAGTTAGTACTTGGATGGGTGACCGCCTGGGAATCCTAGGTGCTGTTCTCATTCTATTTTTATTTTTTAAATTAATTAATTATTTATTACAACCAAATAAATATTTCTTTTATTAATTGCATTGCACTAATAATTTTATGCTAATTTAATTTCAATTAACTTACAAAGTTTTCATTTTTATTTTAACTTTCATAATTTTAATCTTATTAAATAACATAAAAAGTAAATAAATAATAATTATCTGATACAATACTTTATGCAACTGAATTAAATTTATAATTAATAACTCCTAAAATGAGGGATCCTGGTGGGGTTAATACATTTCAGGTGCCTCTATAGATTTAGAAACTCTGCCTTAAGGTAAATCCAGGCTTTATTTGCACGACTCACTGCTGGTACAAAATTATTTATCATACTTAATTTCTCACTTGCCTTTGATGAGTCAAAATAATAGACACTGTGCAAACATTTGTACAAAACATTCGTTTTGTTACT
>JAQFZN010000975.1:0-20252 GCA_034687075.1 Geophilus carpophagus | reverse complement strand
ATTGTACCAATGGAAAAATAGAAGATTTAAGTGGATTTAAGAACGAATATTTCAGTTATAATTAACCCCTTTTATACCGATCAGTCGTAAAACGTCTCAGACGTTTTGGTTACATTTGGTTACATTGGTCGATCGTGTCAAATCAAAATAAGTCGTGTGAAAAAAGAATTAATTTTTTTTTCTAATTTGTGTTAAATCTAAATCATGTAAAAAAAAGTTTGTGTAAAAACAACTGAGTGTAACGGTTTTGCACTAACATGGTTCGAGAAAAAATAGGGATTCATATACAATGAATTTCGCATAACATGGCATTTTTGGGAACGTAACTACTGTGTTGTCCAGGGTTACCTGTACTGCACAATGTGCTTTTAATAAATGCACTTGAATCATGTGCAATCTGCCCGAATTCTTTGACAATCTGCATCAAACCTTTCAAACCTAAGAGATCTGAAATGACAAGTTATATATAGTATAAGAGAAAACCTAGTTGTGTGCACGCAAAGAAAAAAATAGGAGTTACACTACGCTTACGATCATAAATATATAATTTATAATGGAAAACCTTTCCTGCAAACTTTAATGTCTGTTCAGGGCACTTTTAAGGTGCAAGGATCTTTTTGTGCTGTTTGGAGCTTTGTTTTAGATGCAAAGTGCGACTTTGGTGCTCTGGAAATGTGGTACAATCGATTATAGTTGTCGAAAGAGCATTGTAAAGTTGGTTTTTGAAGCCTGCTTTTTCCTTGCTTGGAAAAGTTGTGCTTATGAATGGATTTAAGAGAATGCGTGGCAAGATGTGACTTGTAAGAGCAGAAAATGGTAGCAACTGTAAGTTTAAAAGTGAAGTGAATGAAGGAATGGAAAAGCTGTTTTGAAAGAAAACAGTCGGGGTTTTGTTTGAGAGGATGTAAAAGTAAAAGCTAGGGAGGATTTTGTTATTAAAAGTGAGGTTTAGAATACCAAATTGAGGAGAACAGATGGCGGGTGCAAAGTTAGATGCAAAGTATCGGTAAAATGGTGGAGAAAGGAGATAGGGATTTGGGATAAAAGTCGTTGTTTGTTGGAGCTTTGATGGTCACACGATATTCCCGCTTGGTTTGTTTGTGCAGCGAAGAGAGAGCACAAGATGGCGTCTGAGGAGAATGTGAATGAAGAGAAAAGTATTGATTGAGATTTCGTGTGAGGAATAAGGTGCTTATGGTAAGAGGAGATGGCGGACATTGTACGTGGACAAAGAGGAAGAGGATGTTGTTTACGGATGATATTGAAATGTCAATTGATCTCCATTCTGTGCTCTAGTTGCTTCGTCTTCATCTAACTCCCCTGGCGGGTGGTCATGGAAACCAACTGAAATGCCAATAAATGCTGTGCCATTTTGACTTTGGCTTTTTTCTTTTTAATATGTATGATAAAGATTTTTTATCTTCCAATTAAAGGGATAAAGAGTCGTTAATTATGTTTCTTAGATTGATAAATGTTGTTGAGTTTTATGAAGACAAAGAAGGGGGAAATGATTTGTTTACTTTGTTTGGCAAGAAAAGTTTGTAAATTTAGATTTTTTTGTTTACATTTAATAGTTTTTGAGTTAACACTAGTAAAACAGAATAAATTGTTTATATTTTCTTGACCACACTGTTGGCCCTGCTTGGTAATTTAATGGTACAATTACTAATCAAAAGAGGGCGAGACAAACAATTAGTAGATTGTTATTGAGTGTCATTGCTTGTATTAAGCCTGCATTTTTATTATTCAACTAATTATTGAGACTTTGTAAATAAATGACTTGAAGTGATTATTTTTAATAAAATTTCTTCAGATCGGTTAAAAATTAAAAAAATTATTGAGAAATAAATTTTTTTTAAAGGTGGAATCTGCATTTGAAGTTAATTTAAAGCTAAGAGAGCATTTTTAATTAAGGTTTGTTTAAGTTTTTACGATTTTTTATTAATCAGATGGGGGTAGGATTTAATTGTAGTTTTATTGGTGGACAGATTCAATTGAACGGGCAAGTTAATTTGGCAGCAAAGTTGGTTGAATCCTGATGCCCTAAAACGGTACATGAAAAGATCTTATGGATGCGAGTGCGTAATTGGCAATCTCTCAACTATTACTAAAACCCTGGCAATGAGTTGTATGGGATTTTGAGCCCTCGTTTACTGCGCGCTGTATTGCCCTCAATGTAAAGGGTTAACGCTATCTTCCACTTGGGTGCGCTTTTCTTGTTTTCCAACTATATGAGTTGCGTTTTAAAGTGAAATTGCATATTAAAAGGATTACCTAACTGATTGGTTTCGGTTTCGTTTCTCATTTGATTCGCATTTAAAATCTCGTGTTAAAGATCAGCTGATTGCACATTTGCAACTTAATTGACTACAAGGAATGAATATCTGTGTTTAATGAAACTGTGAAGAATTTTCTTTATTTAAATCTTAATACAGGTGATTTGTGAAATTTGAGTCTTTAATGTCAAGTGTTCTGTAACTGGTGGTCCGTGGACCAGTACTGGTCTATCAGGGGCGGATTGAGAATAAAAATCGGCCCAGGGGATTCGTTTAAAATTGGCTTATTGGTAGTATTGGTGGACAATTTTCAACAGCTACTGCCTCAAACTGAACCACTGGCCCATATTATGCACATTTTAGCATAGGCCCACTGGGCTTTGTCTGAAATGCTCAATGGGTCAATCTGCTTCTGTGTTGATGTAGATACAGGAGTCAGTTATGTCAGTAATAAAAATTAAACAGAAATTATATGGATAGCAATGCAGTACTTTGTCTTTCAAAAACAATGCTGCAGTCATTATATCAAATTTTATAATATTAGATTTAATAAATAAAATACTATCTAAAATTGGTTTTTATTTCTGTCTAATGGTTAGTTTACACTGGTGTTCACACTGTTCCACTGTGTAACGTAAGTTCTTACTTCTAATGTAGGGAGTAACCTGACTTAGTAACTTACGTCTAATAAATAGACAGTTTGCAGTGACTATTTAAGCATTTTAGTTGAAAGTTAAAAAATTATAATTATAACTATAAGGCATGAAAAAATTAAAGGGTTTGTGGCAAGCATTTAAACATTGTAATTATAATTATATATAAGAAATGGCAAATTAATAATTTAAACAATCATTAAATAAACTATAAAATATGTATGGTTAGTTTATTCATTAAGATTGATGAATTCACTAGCCAAGTTTACCTTGTCAGCAGTGGATGGCAAATATTCAGTGGTCCAAAGCATTGAAGCAGTAGTCAGTTTCAGCATCATTTGCAATTAACGTAAATAGCATTCTTGATTCTGATTGGCTATGCTATTTGTTAAAACATTGTGGAAAATTAAAGCCAAGAAGCAAAAATTAAAATTATGAGCTTTTAACTCATAATTATAATGTTTAAATGGTTACTGCAAACTCTCTAATGAGGTGACATCTAGCAAGCTTAATAGAAATGAGAGTAATTGAGAATTAGACCTGGTTCTGGATCTAAATCTAAAATGTCTATTCTGGTTGGTTGTTTTATAATTACAATAGTAAGCAATGTGAACCAAAACTTTTCTTACGTTACGTTACTTTACTTTACTTTTCTTAAGTTAAGTCTGTGTGTGAACTAACCATTAGTCGTTAGCCTGATATAAAATGGTCGAAGAATGTTGTTCCACGTGCAGATCCTACTTGTTTATTCTCTAAAGATATCTAATTTTCTATGATTTTAGTACAGTAGAGTCTCGATTATCTGGAATGGTTTTGACCTTTAATTGTAGAAATATTCAAGGTTATTTTTTTTTCTAATGTGGATGAATGCCTGGATAATCGAGATTCTACTGTAGTTAGAGGTGTAACTAGCAATTAAAGTGCCTTTGGCCAGTCAACAAAAATGCGCCTTTTATAAGTACACATGCATAGAATAATGGAATCTAGATATAATAGTATTATATTATTATTTAAAATATTTAATTATAATGGGGGAAAAAAATCTCAATCAATAATTTTCGCACCTTTCTGCAACAAGGCGTCTATAGTCAGGGCCATATCGGCCATAGGCTATTTACGCCTCTGACTGTCGTATTTTTATAATGGAATGAAATTACTCAGACTTTACATGAACACTGTCTGTATGTTAAAGTTTTAAACTTTTTGGTAAAATTTTTCAACTTTATATCAAACTAGAAGCTATTTACTAGATTGGTTGAATTGGAGATGATAATTCAACTGTCATAAGCAAAGCTAGTTTTTTATTTTTTAAAAAAAGTAAAAAGAATTTATTTCTGTCTTGTCTCATCATAATGCAAGCCGAAGAAAATGAAAAATGCCATGTAGAAAGAAATAAGAAAATAGTTAAGGAGAAAATTGTATGTCATGTCATTTGCAAAATGACAGAATAAAGAAAAGAAGAAGAAGAAGAAGAAGAAGCAAGAAAATGGAATAAAATTTAGACCCTTTTTTATTTTTTTTATTTTTTCATTTTACTCGTGTGTGGACTGTATTTGATGGATAGTGCTGAGATGTGGAAAAGAGCAGCAAAGACTTTTTTTATCGTTGCTGATTCCAATGCAAAATGCATGAAGCAATTTGTTAAGGTGGTTGGCTATAGGGACCAAGGGTTAAGGGGGCAGTACGAGGAACCATCTTAACTTCATCTCTTTTCCAGTCCTCTTCACTCTTGTGATGCACGTGACTCAGGTGTATAGAAGGAGGACAGTGTTTGCACTGCCATTGTGTGCTGTGCTGTAATTTTGTGCGAAAATATAATTGAAGATTCATCACGAGTAGCGAATAAAAATTTGTAATGGTCGTTGATGGTGAAAAGGTGCAGGTTATTTAGTATTACTGCTGAATGGAATGTGAAGTAGCTAGACCACTTGAAGGAAGTGTGTTGGGTTGGTCGATTTAAGGAGAATCGATTTGTTTGAATTAGTTAATTGTTTATTGTTTGTTTATGATATTTAGAGAATGATGTGGGATAACAGGATCAAATCTGGAATTTAATTATTCATTACTGTTTTACACATTATGTGAGTTGTAGGAATTTTGGGAGAAAATTTTTAGTCGATATTTTGCAAGAATTATTGTGACTTTTAATTTTTAATTGATTTTTAATTTGGGTTTTGACTGAAATTTAATTCATGTGGAAAATTGTTGTTTAAGTTGTTTATTTATCGTATGTTCGATATTTTAATCGATTTTTATTTCTTATTTGATAATCAATTTTCAAAAAAATCCAAAAAATTGATATAAAGTATTTATTTTAAAATTTTGTTTAATTTGTTAATCGATTTTTAATGTCTGCTCATTAATTTATTAATCACTTCACAGTTTACTAAATCGATTAAATTTCTAATTAAACCCAAACTTAATCGATATTTTTAATAGAGTTCTCTAAAACTACCCCAAAATTTATTTAAAAATTCATTAAAAAATTTAGAAAAATCAATAAATCAAACCCAAAATAAATTTGAAAAAAAAAGATGAATACCACATTTTTATTACAACATTATCACCACTTTAATTGCACTATATTGAATTGAGATGCATTTGAGCATATCATCCTTAACTCAGCCCAGAAACTCAACGATGACCATAGAAATGTTTCCTCTTCCCTCAGTTTAATTTGTTCTACACTCGATCCTTTCTTCCAACTCACTCAACTTCCTCCTTCTAGTCATTTGGCTCAAACAATCCGCTGTTTGTTTATTTTCCGGTTCTGTTGGTGATTTTGTCTCTCTTCCCCTCTTTTTCTCTATTGAAGGATGATGTGAAATTCACCGAGTGAAACCATTTTTTTTTATTCTTCTTTTCTATTTCTACTCCGAACAAGTAAAGACGAAGTTGACTTTCCTAACCGTGTGTTTCCACTAAATGTATTCCTTCGAACTGCACCTTTTTCTATAGTGGACTCAATGGTCTTTTTTCCAAAGGTGGGGTTCGGTTTGCTCCTTCAATTGACTGTTACTGGTTGGTCTATAAAAGGCAACCTGTAAAATGTGTCTGCGTCTGTCTAGTGTTTAAGGTTGAAAAACCTTTTGAGTAATGAATTTTTTCCTGTGTTTTATTGCCCACTACATTTTTTTTATCCAACGAGCGCCATTCAATTTGGCAGCCATGAGGCTTGTTTTGTTTTACCCACGAGGCACCCCTCCATTTTTTTAACTTTGTATCTTGAGAGGGAAAGGTTATTCAGAGGAGGTCCATCTTTGTTTTTATTGCACCGCATTTGCAGTGGTGAGGAGGTAAATGGTCAATTTTTGCAAATGGACTTGTTCTGTTTATAGTCATCTGAATAATGGTTTCCAATAGGAAGTTGGGTTAAAAGGTTGCTCTTTTGCATGACAGTTGATGTTTAAATCAAAAGAGTGCTATCATGTGTTGGTGTAGAGTTATTTTAGAGCTTTTTATGATGTTTTTTAATTAAATTATATATTAAATGTAAATTAAATTAAATATTGAATTTATTTCTCAACAGGAAAAATTGATATTTCCTGTAGAAATGCGAGTTTTGTTTTTATTGAACAACAGACCTTACTTTAAAAATAACCTGTATATAAAAGGTTTATAATTACATATGACTCGATTATCCATAAATATCTTATTATTTGAAAATTATACTATCGAATGCAGATAGATCAAAGTTGGTTATCATATAATTTATAGAAATTTTCATAGATACTACAATGAAAATTAATGAAACACAAAAATGTTAATAAATGTTTTTTGTTATTTTTTGTAAGTAACAACAAACCGATTTCAAGTTTCACCACTGAATTGGTGGCATCATTTGTAGTCTATGTGTCATTTTGACAATTTTTTTTCGGTTTGAGTTACCTTAGAAACAAGTTTTTTCTATTTTTTTTTACTCGTATTCTTTTCTGTTACTGTGTCAACAGAGATATTGCGTCTCATGGATTTTCTGTCAAGGCATTTGATGCTCAGCTGAGACGCTTCTCGTGCCCGCATTTACAGCTCCATGTTGGGTGGGCGAATGACATTTCATACGACTTGTATGTCTTCTCTTCTCACTCTTCCCCCTTCCACTTTCTCACTCACATACTCTCTTTTCATGTGTGTCTTTTTACGCTTTTCTTCTTCTTTCCCTTTTTCCATTTTATCATTATCTGTTTGGGAATTTACTCGCTTTTATTAGGGAATAACATGGGCTGGAAATCACCGATTTGCCACTTTTTTCAACGAAGAGTCAGATTTGTTTATTAAGGTGGTAAAAATCTTATATCGAATGTCTAAATGGGAAAAAAATTTTATTTTTTTAATAGTTTTTCTATGTTTTATAAAAAAAATTGTAAATTATTAAATATCCGAATTTCAAGTTAAAAATCCAAGCAATAATTTTAAAATAATGTTATTTTATGAATAAACTATATAATAATTATTGAAAATAGTTGAAATGAGTGGCAGAAATTTTGCGAAGTGTCAAGAAAATATTCACCATGATTAAATTTGCATTTCAATTTTCTTTCCTAAATAATTCAATGCCACTTTAAGACCTCCGTAGACTTCAAAATTTTAAAACTATACAAATTTAAGCAAATTACGAATTAATACAAACAAAAAACATAAAAATCAAAATTTGTAATAAATTATTATTATTTATTTATATATTTATTTATTTATATTTTGTATATAAATGTTGTATGTTAAAGGTGGGGGTATCCATAGTGAATATTTTGAAATTCACCAACCAGCGCATTTAAGCTGGGTTGGATGACAGAGCGAAGGGATGTAACTGTTTTTCCCTAGTCGATTTCTTCATTCCGTTTTTCTCTTTTTTTTTTCTTTAAATTCTTTTTTCAAGTGATTTTTTTTTCTTTCCTGCATCTTGAAAAGCTCCGCCTGGATACGTTCGAGTTGGGCTTCTCTTGCTGGCACAGCAACCATTTGCTTGTGTATTGAGGTCATTCTGTGTTTCAGTGTCGGGAAAAAGAGTTAGGCAAAAGTAAGTAAAGCGAAGGGGGGGTGTGCAGTTGTAAAAAGAAGTGAGGGGTTGGGGAAGCGAAGGGGAGTATGGGATGTGGTGGAGAAGATGATAGCACGAGATGCCGATGGAGGTGGTGGTGGGGAGTTGGATTCCGTTGCCTATTTTGAATGCAGTGCGTCGACTGTCGATGGGTCGCGGTTTATGTGGCGGCACACTGTGTAGACAATGCGAGGGAGTGAAACGATGCTTGCGCATAGCAATGCGCAGTGATCAAGAGCTAGAATGCCGCCAAGTGTCGTAAGGGTGTGTGATGGAATCAATAGTGAAAGCGATGAGAGGAGAAAATTCCAATTTCTTTTTCCTACCATGTTTCCCATCTCTTTCTCTCTCTCTTTCTCGCTCTCCCCCCTTCTTTTTGTTACTCGTTTTAAGGGTTTGGTATTATTTGTTGTTGAAAAAAAATTTGAGGGAAATTGTTGATTTGTTGTGAGTTAAAGGAAAGTTGGTATTGTTATGGGTGTTTTAATTGGGTTGATTTGAATTAATTATGAAAATTTGATGTGTGTTTGGGATTTAAATAATTGTTGATGGTGGAGTTAATGGGAAATGAAAATTGAAATAATTTGTTTTGGGTATTTGGTAAGTGGTAATGGTTTTGAATTAAATGCTTTTGAAATTGTTGTTGTCTGAAAAGTATTAATACAGCAAAAAGTTGGTGTAAGTAATTTTCAAATAGATAAAACTAAGTTTTGTATACTGTATTGCTCAATTATCAAAAATAATTGGGTAGTTTAAATATTTTAGGTAAGTTAACTTAATTTATTATTTATGTAAACAAATGTTTGTTAATTTTTATTTAAAAAGTTGTCTAATTGAGTCAAATACCAAATTTTATATATTGCTCAATTACCAAAAATAATTGGGTAGTTTAGATTTTATTTTGTTGGTTGAATTCATTTATTATTTTTTTAAATTGAAGATATTTCTTAATTTTTATTTTAAAAACTTATCTAATGGAGTCAAATATTAAATTTCACAATTTGCTCAATTACCAAAATAAATTGGGTAGGTTAAATTTTTTGGGTAAGGTGACTTAACTTATTCTTTTTTTTAAACTACTTAAAGACTGGTTTGTTTCTAATTTAAATAAACTTATTCAATTCAGTCAAATACCATATTTTATAATTTATATTACCAAAATAAATTGGGTAGTTCGAAATAAATTTTGCTTTATTAACTTTTGCTAACTCATTACTTTTTCAACTAAAAACACTCATCTAATAGTTTTTACTTGGCTGTCTACCATGTCAAGCACCAAATAAAAAAATTTTGGTAGCTACCCAATTTTAAATAAAAAAAATCAAAAAAATTGCCTTGAAAAAATAAAAAAATCCATAAAATTTAACCAAATTTAAAAAAAAATTGGTATTTGGTATGCAATTTTATAAATTAACCATCACCTGTACTTCAATTTGAGAAATTTACCATCATTTTTCACTAGCTTGGGTGTGGTCCATGTTAACTTTGATAATTCGTATTTTGATTTTATTTTATAAGCCAGGTTGTACCGGTCAGACACGGTGGGTTGATGATTTATAGTCTTCATAAAAATAGAACATGTAATCACGTTTAACTGCCCTTTTCTTCTCTTATATCTTGCAATCTCTCGCTTTTCTTGTTGCTACTGCTTGTCACCTAAGGAATGATGAGACCCAATAACAGGGCGCTCACTTAATTTTTTTTCTCTTTTTATTTTTTATCTTTTAGAATTAAGAATTAGGTAGCAGTGCTCAAAGGGGTTTAAGGAGAAAAGTAAAGGATTTTTTTTAAGTGGGGCGTGGAACACTTTTTGCTGGATTTAATGTAGGCTTTTATTGAGTGGGTTTTCAAATCTTGTGTGGGAAAAAATCAAGAAAATAGTTAAAGTTGAATTTGAACATTTTTTTTTCTTTTTTTCATTGTGATGGAGAAGTTGGGAAAAAATTGTTAGAAAATTGAAAGAGGAAAAATGTATGGGAAAATGAAAAATGAAAAGAAGTGGTGTTTAAAGGGAAACTGTTGAAGTGTGAATAGTTGTTGAGTTGAGTTTTTAATTAGGTGTGGAGGACAAAAGTGTAGTTTGTATATTGGAAACGCGAGATTTTCCTTAATTAATGTTTCTCTTAAGAAGTGCGAGTCGAGGAATGTTTAGTTTGGCGAATTTAATCACAGCTCTCTGGAATTACAGGCCCTACACAAGTATGCGTGTCATGTGTACAAGGGGAGGCGAATGAAAATGGGGGAACAGAGGGAGTTACCCATGTTGGATGAGGCAGATTTATGAGCTGTGGATTGAGACCTTTTTTTTTCTTTTTTAAAGTGGCTGTTACAGAAGGGGTTAAAATGGGCCCAGATAAAATATAAAATAGAACTTACTGAAGATTGTTTTAAAGGGTTCAAATGTGTAAGTAGACACATTAAATTTGTTAAAGTTTTACAGATATAACTTCAAGCTGCAATGTGGGTACAACATCTGAAAAACATTAATTAAACGCAATTAATTTTGATGATTTGCTTTTAATTTGGGTAATTTGGATTATTTGCGATTTATTGAGATTTTGTCTGGTTTATATTTTAGGAGTCCTTATAGGACTTTTTATTCACAGTTTGATGAGGATTATTATACCGTTTTTGAATGTTATCACGTAAACATAGAAACTACATGTCAGTTTTATTTGGGATTGATAAAATAAGTAATTTGCAGCAATTCAGCTTGACTACATAACACAATTTTTTTGCTTGTTAGCCCTTCGACATTTCTTAAATTTATTCCTATAACAAAGAAATCATAAAAAGAAATTTGCAGTTTGAATGCAACATTTAACAAATGAAATTCACCAAACTCCATTCCCAATAATTTAACATACAATATGGGAAACTATGCAGATTATACAAATGGAAATGTACAAGAATCTGCATAATTACAAATTACCCCAAACAAAATGCCATTAATTCACTAGAAACAATAAACATTAAATTCAACCACAAACTCGATACATTTATTACAAAGAAGACAAAATAATCAACAAATTTTGTTTTTTACAACAAAATCAATGAAAAGCGAAAAATTTCCATTTATTTTTTAAATTTTTTTATGAAAACTGTAACGAGTCGTTGAGTTTTATTCCTCTCTGCACAATTTGTTTGAGTATTTTTTTCTCTCCTCCCACCCACATTTCTTTGGAAATGTTTCCCTTTTCATCTTCACCCATTGCCAACTGCATTGCAGCCAATAGTTTGTAACTGACGTCATGCATTGACAGCGCCCTCGGGTAGCATCGACGAAGCAATGGCGCTCACGGCAAGTGTCTCAATTGAAATCCAGCAGTTGGAAAGCACCATTGCTACGAGGAGTGGCATTTCTTTTCTTTAACCAATTGAATTTGGATGGAGAAGTGAGTCGAGTGGCCGACCGAGGGACCACATGTCACGCATGCGCAAAGCGAACAAAAATTCACTTTACACTACTGAATACACAAAAGGACATAAAAGCGATGACATGGGCGCACAAAGCGATGATGCACCGACCCCATGCTCAGATGCAGATGCAACTTTATGTGTTTTTTGGATAAATTTCTTTTTTTTAAACTAAAAGATAATAATAAAAAAAAATCTATAAAAGTTGGTAGTAGAAGAAAAGAGAAAAACAAGTTGATGGAATTGAAATACGATGGGGAAAAATCAACCGAAATGCAATTGGGTTAATCGGTTGTAAAAAAAAGATTGAATAATTAATGTGGTGTTTATTTAAATAGGGACATTAAAAATGGAGGATGAGATTTTTTTTGAGGGTGAATTTGAATTGGATTTTGATGAATATGTTTTGTTTTGATATTGTTTGTCACGTGAAAGATTAATATGGTTGTGCTGTGATGATTAATAGTGATGTAATTATTTATGGCCGATGTGAATGATGGGAAATGGATGTTGCGCGTCTTTAATAAGTAGAGGCAAAAGAAGAAAGGTCAATAACAGGCGTCGTCTGTGTTGCCTAGGTGATAATTGCCCAGGTAACCAAGGAGACTAGTGTCTGGGGTTGGTGTTAAAGTGGTGTGGAATTTGCTATCGTGCGATCCACTCAGAGCTTTATTGCTAGATGAGGGGTCTCTGTGGAGGTTGAGTTTTTTCGTTTTCAGTTATGGCCGGGAAATTTAGGTTTAATAGATGAAGATAGAGGGGGTTGTTTGTTGTGGTTTTGATTATTTAATAATTGTTGTTACAAACTATTTATTTATTTATTTATTTATTTATTATGTGAATATATTTGTTTACGTTTCCCACTCATTATTTTCTTAATGAAATTGGTTTTTAATTATTTGACTTCCTGTTTTGTTGAGTCTCAACAGCTGTAAGAGTATTGCAGCACTTTAGTAAATTTTAGATTTTTAGATTTAGAAATAAATGTAAGTTCTGATGATGATCTTGAGGAGAAGATTGAAAAGGCCTTAACTTTGAAGTAATAGGAGTCAACACATGTGAATTAAGACAAAATCATTAAAAAAATAAAAAAAGTTGTAATGGAATTGGTAGAAATCACGCACGCGACTAGTGGAGTGTTTATTTAATTGGAAATAATGGTTGGGAAATGGGTGTTTTTCCCTGAGTTAGGGGAGAAATAATAGTCATAAGGTTTTCGTGGGAAATGTAAATAAGCGGCTTTTACATAGATGCGTGATGTAGCAAATGATGTTTGCTTATTACAATAGCTGCGTTCAATGTCTAAAAATGAAAATCTTAAGATTAAACCGTTTTTTGACAAATGGTGTAAAGGAAGTTCAATTAACATTTACCGTATTTTAGCGCATATAACGCGCACATGAGTATACCACGCACCCGTGTATAATCTGCAAATTTTATAAAATTTGTTAACAACAACACATAATGCGCACCCGTGTATAATGTGTGGATTGCAACTTTTGATATATAGTGTACGTCATGTAAACTTATGCAACTTTTATATATAAGAAATGTGTAATTAACTAAACAATTGTCTAAATGTAAATCCTAAACTTGTGAATTTAAGTTACAAGTTGTTAAAGCAGCTAAAAAGTTAAAAGGCTTTGAATAGTTGTATGTTAAGATGGCTATAATGCGCACTCGCATATGACGTGCAACAAACATGGGTGCGTGGTAGGTAAAATCGCATATAATGCATGCATGCATTATATGCGCTAAAGTACGCTATATGGTCAATACAAAACCTGGGATCTAAACTGTGGGTAGATTTTTAGTTACAATCAAACTCATCCATCATTAATTACAAACAATTACAATGCACTCATTTGAACTAAATTTTTATATTCAAACATCTTTTTATTAATAAATAAAATATTAAATATTAAAATTAATTTTCTTTATTTTAATAACTTTAATAATTTTATTAAACAGCACTCTAGTGGCAAAAATGTAAACTAATCTTTCTATTATTGCTCTAGCATTATCTACAAAACAAGATATGATTTAAAAGTGCAACAAAGATTTTTCTGTGTTGGTGTTGGGTTCTGGTAAATGTAAAAGGTGATATGTAGCGAATGATGCGCGATGAAGAGCGAAAGAGGTGTTAAATATGGCCAAGTGGGCAAATAATAATGTTGATGTAGATACTTTGCTTGAGGATACAGAGAATAGGAAGGGGGTGGTTGATGTTAGTTGTTTTTAGCAATCATCACTAGTCGTAATCTGTTGTTGGTGGTGCTCGCGCACCCGAGGACCATAATTCAAGTCGGCGGGATGGAGATGAGGAATGGCGAGATATACACACGAGCACAAGCCGGTAAAGTATCTGTTTTGGTCGTGATCCAGGGGTCGGTTTTAATTATTCCTCCAAGTGTGCGAGGAGTAGGCGGCCTGCAGCGTCTCAGATAAACATCGCGACCATTTTGGCGCCATTAGGACGGCATTAGAAGGGTCATGGAGTGAGATGCGGGTGAATTATGGGCAGTGGGATGAGTCGTTGGTCCGTAGGCCGATGGAGGATTTGTGGTTTTGGGACGCTGGACACGAGAAAGGGGGGGATTGAGTGGGGGGGTGGGCGGAGGAAGAGCAGCGTCTATTGTAGTGGATTTGCTTTCTCCCCATCTGGGTTTGAAGTGTCAGCTCGTTTCGGTGGTCGAGACTTAAATTTTCCCCGTTGTAAGTTGGAGTTAATTAAAAGTGTGATTGCTTTTGGCTTTAAGTGCACTTGAGTGTTTTAAAGCAAACGGGGTTTTGAGTTATTTAAATTTATACACGAACGAGTGGTCAGGAAAAAATGAATGCTTTTGGGGGTTGATGATGTGAAAATTTGGTTTTAATTTTTTTTTAAATTATTAATTTTTAAATTTTTAAATTTGATTTTATTATGTGATTTAATTAATTTTTTTTATTTTTTATTTTTAGGTAAGTGAATTTGAAGATTATTTATTTATTTTTTGAATAATTTGGTGCTGGGGTTTACTGAATTAATGACTTGATCGTAACTTAGGTAAGTTTATTTGATTTTTCTGGTTTTTTAATATTTTTATGGTTAATCAGTTAAATGGGATTTTTTGGTTAATTTTTATTTTTAAAGAATTTTAATTGTTTTTCCACTCTGTTGGATATTAGTTGCTGCTATGTGCTTGTGGAGTTTATGTAGTGAGGTGTAATTGTATATCACACGAACAATAAATGTTGGTTGCAGGTATACTTAAGGTAGGAAATTGATGCAAGTTGAAAGGAGGAAAGAAAAGAGAGAATAAAAGACTTAGTTATCTACATTTCATTAAGATGTTTAATGTTGAATTGTTGAATGTGAAAAGTTTATTCTCTATTGTGATTGTTTGCAAATTTTCTCAACAGGATGTGATGTTGTTAGAAAGCGACATTAGGTGGAAGTTAGAAATTGATTCTCGTGTTTCTTTCTGGTTGAATTTTTAGTTTTGAAGTTTAAAGTTTGATTTATAAAATCTAACGAGACTTTAAGAAAGTGTGGGTTTTTTGTGGGTTTTAATGAGGTAGTCTCGCTCTGATTGTATTCGAAATGGAAAAAAATTGAGCCAAATTGGTGATTTCCAGTCCATATGATCGCCTTGTTAGTGTGTAATGGCGGTAGAAAGTCGCCATTTGATGTTTTTTTATTATTTTTTTTATTTTTATATTTATCTCTCACGTTATTTTTATGTTAAAAATCAACGGAGCCGATTTTTAACGCGATTTCACGCACAATCCGACCGTTGGATTTGAATAGTTGGAGCGGATTGATTCATCTCGACGAGGTGAATCGAAGCGTCATAAGTTTTTCAACATCTTGCTATGGATTTAGATTCATTCCACATAGAAAAGTGTTATAAACGCTTATATACATTCCATCACTTTTTTTAATTTAAAATTTTTTAAAATATTTTAAAATTTAAAAAAAAAAATAAATTAAAATTAAAATTTAGAAAAAATATGCATATTTTTCAATTTTTTACTTTTGTTATATGATTATTTCATAAAAATTACATTTTATGAGAAAAAGAGGAATGTTTAATAAAAAATAATAGGTTTATTATTATTTCATTTTTTTCTTTTTATTATTTTATTTTTTTGGGAAATGATATTTTGAATCGAAAATCGTTGCAAAATGGAAGAAAATGTTTTTAATATGTTGGTAAAAAGTTTCTTTTGTGCAAGGGCAAAGTTTTTGCCAACATGTTTTATAGAAATGGCAGCGAAAGTAAACTGCAGACAGGAATGGTTTTTGGACGAATGCCAAAAGTTATTGGAGTTGTGTGCCATCATTATGATTTAATTATGAGACAAGACCTTGGGATGAATTTTGACAAGGGAGTGTCAGAAGAGGCCAAAATTAGAAGTTGAAGGGAGGAGTGCAAATGAAAAGGTAGAAAGAAAATAACGTTGATTTGTCGGAGAATTTCGTGACAAATGTTGAAGAGATATATAGAAAAATAAAAGAAAAATATGGAAAAATGATGAAAAGGAGTTTTCATTCTGGGGAGAGATGGGGGGGGGCGACATTAGATGTGCATTAGAGTTTAGCTCGTTATGTGGAAAGAATAGAGCGCTTCAATTTCTCGATTTGAAATGAAATGGAGATGCGGTGATCGATCATGGATTTGTAACGAGTGAATCTGGAATTTTTTCTAAAGTGACGAATTGTTATAGAAATTGGTTTGACAAGAGAATTTTTACTTTTTATTTATAAATAAAGTGTGTATTTTTTAATCTGTGTTACAGCCTTACTTAAATTTATAACATTCGGTTTTAAATTGTTTTATGAAATAACATTATTTATACAATTTGTGTTTTATAACACTAAAACAATGGTCAGTTACGAATATCTCAGCGTTAATTCATCCAAGAGTTGTTAGTTGGTAATAAAATGGTGGAATTAAACATAAACAGTGATGGAAAGCTAGGTATGTTGTTATAAGAGGTAGTAAAGAAACGTATAAGAGCAGTGAAATGTTGCTAGTAATAGTAAGAGACATGAAAGAGAAAGTTTTTTAATGGTCAGTAGTAAGTTGGATTGAAACGTCATGTATTGCAATTTGTTTAAGCGTTGACGTTAATGAGCGTTGGTATAATAATGTGCAAGTGAGCAGCTTTAGTCCTAATAACATTGGCTCGGAGCTGATGTTTCTCTCGGTTGTGTGTGTGTACGAATGCAATCAAGTATGATTATGGTGCCTGCAGCAGTGCTTGTCCCTGCTCAGCGCCCTCTTTTCAGATGCAAATGTACTGGCTGGCTGTGCGTAAGGCGGGTCGTAGGTCATGATTATAATGTTAACTCTCTTGACAGCCGGCTTCCAATTCGGACTGATAGCTCGCAACAAAATTTCAAGTTGATATGAACGCATGATGGAGTGGAAAACGGCTCGCTCGCACATTCAGTCGACCACCTTTCTCATAATTCACTGCATTCCATTTTTAAGTGTCGTGAATAGTCGTGTAGGACTCAGTTCTCTGGTTGAATTTTCAAAGTGGAAATGTTGGGATATTAAAATTACTGATTTATTAAGTTTAATTGTAAATATTATTAGAAATTATTTTGTTTAGTAAGTAGCAGTGGGAAGGATTTAGCATTAGAGTCAAGGTGATAAATCTTGATTTAGTTGTTGTGAGAAGGAACTTATTGGACCAGTTGGGGGATTTTAATACGTGTTAGTAAACATTAAGCAGACTGGAGAGTTTATCCAGTAAGAAGAACTGGAGAAATTTTCATCCAGTAAGAAAATGCAAAAAGTTTAATCCAGTATGAAACATTAAAAACATTTAATCCAGTAAGAAAAACTGGAAAAGTTTAATCCAGTAAAAAGAAAAACTGGAAAAATGTCATCCAGTAAGAAGAAAAACTGGAAAAATGTCATCCAGTAAGAAAAACTGGATAAATTTCATCCAGTAAAAGAAAAACTGGATAAATGTCATCCAGTAAAAGAAAAACTGGATAAATGTAATCCAGTCAGAAAAACTGGAAAAATATCATCCATTAAGAAAATATGAGAAAGTTTAATCTAGTATGAAACGTTGAGAAATTTTAATCCAGTACGAAAAACTGGAATAATGTTATTTAGTATGAAAATTGGAAATGTTCAATACAGTAACTAAAACAAAAAATAATAATTTAGTTTTGATCGATCCAGTAACCATAATTGAGACATTTTATCCAGTACCAATACCGGAAAAGTGTTACCCATTACTGGTTTACTGTGTCTAAGAAATTTCTATTTATCACTACTGTACCACAGAGAAAATCTTCTCTATTAATCAAGTTTGATTCAAGAAAATTGCCATTTATACTGAATATTTAATAAAAACAATTTTAAGATGGTATATGCTGAACATTTACCATCCAGTATGACACCTTCAACAAATCTTAAATTCAGTTATCACAGTACTGATTTACTATTATTACTAGATTTAATTTATTATAATTTTGCCAAACTTTTTAATCTCACTTGAAACTGGACCCAACCAATTCCCAATCATTGGAAATTTTATTTTATTAATAATTAAAAAAAGAAACAAGATTGTGAAACTGTCTAACTCCATTTCTCTTGAATGATGTTGAATTGATTTTTTCTTTTTCTGGCTTTTATCCAATCATTTCATTGGCGTAAACAAGTCTTTTTTTACCCGCGCTAATTCAATAGTCAGACTTCTTTACTCGCTTTTTGCCAACGAAATGTCTTGCTTTGAGTGCGTATAGCAGATGCTTGTAATTTACAATTATTCTCCTTTAATTTTTCCACTTTAGAAACGTTTGTAAATAAACCTCCTTTGTTTGTTTATCCAAATCATTTCTTTTTTCTTTTCCAACTTTGGCAAACAAGTTTAAACCCAAAAGGGTGATGACAAGCCTTCCCTGTAATCAGTAGATGGCGCTGTCATCTTTTTGATACGTTCACGTGATATGATGCAAGTTGAGTAGAAGTTTTAAGCAGGAAGTGAAACAAATCAAGACGAGTTGAAAGTAGCTAATTTGGCACTAAAAATGGATCAATTCGATCTAATGGAAGACAAAATATTACAAAAAAATCTCATCCATTCTAAGAATCAAGTGTCAGCTCCTAAAAGCATCTCTAATCTCACTAACTTGATTATTTCTTATCAAAAATGGCCGAATTGGTATTGATAAATCGAATAGTTGATGTAAACACATCACGCTATTTAAATGTAAAGGGATGGTGTTTACATGAGTTAGATACATTTTATCTATCACATTAAATTTCCCAAGTGATTTCTTAATGTCACTGCCATCTAGTGATCGAATAAAAATTAATTATTAACAGAATTGCGACTTATCTCGAGCACGGCATTTTTTTCGGTGAATATTTTGTTAGAAGGTTTATTGATTCGAATCATGTGATATTTATGGGAAAATGGTTCCATTAATTTGTCTTGAATTAATAGAATAATAAACTTAAGTGCTGCTTTGTTGTAATTGTAATAAGTGTTGAAATTATAGGAATTTTCTAAAGTTGGTGAATTTGGAAGAGAAATTTTATGTTATGCAAATTTTTATGAGTGTTTAGGGTTGGGGAATTCAGGTTTAAGGTCCTGAGGTGCAAAGATGTGCAATGAATGGGTGCAGTTGTAGGTTAACTAGGTCCAAATGGAGACACAAGAAGAGCTGTGTTGGAGTAAGAGTTAGATAAAGAGTTGTAACAGCAGGAAATGAATGGGCTTTTGTTGGATTGTAATTTAAGTAGAGCGCTATAAAGTAATGTATTGTTTTGCTTGTGATATGTTATTCGTAGCGCGTTTGGTGTCTGACTTGTCGAGTTGCGAAGATTAGTTTGCGAGTTGAATTGAAAAGCCGAGTGTGCGAAAAGTTTAAGTAAATCAACAAGATGAATTGCGTTTAAAATTTCACAATCTAAACACATTAAACAATGCAACAAACTCGTGAAATGAAATGAAAAATAAACTTTGACTTATCCATTAATTTATTATTATTTAATTGTATTGTTGTTTGTGCGGATGAGGATTTTTGTAAATGTTGTATGCGTTGTGTAGTAGATGTTGTGTGTGGGAGCACATATGTTGTAATCACTGAGCCCTTTGTAAAAGTGCAGAAAGGAAGATGGCCGAGTGCCAATAGTATGACACAGAAAACGAGTTGCATGAAAGGCAAAAGAGTTGCAACGGGAGAAAATTTATTGGCAAGCGACGTTTTCAACCCATTGATCCCCATCGCGGGTAAAATGCAGCTCATGGTATTTTGCTTGTGCTTTTCAATAAGACACGTCGTAAATTTGGTGCTAGAAATTTTGGAATGAGTGCACCACGTAATTAATGGCGTTTCAACTGCACGTGCAAATGCAAAGTTGGCCAAACAAAATGGAGGAGAGTTTAAGACTGATGTTATGTTCATTTTTATACAACGCTCTAGCTAATAATAATTTAAATGTATACTCCAGGGGTGGGCATACGGTTTACGAGAGTAGTCAGCCAATATTAGTTTTTATGAGTTTGTATAACAGTAAGGGGTTCGAAAAGTAATTTACACCTGTTTATCAAGAATTAAACAAGTGTAATTTAAGATTTAAACTTTTACTTCCAGCTGTGTAACACAAGTTACACTTGAAAATTTACACATGCTCAGCATCATGCGTACAACCAATTACATAGGCTGTATAAGTTTAAAATGTGTGTAAATAAGAAAAAAGCTGCCATTTTGTCTCTATCTAACAAGGGGAAGGTACTTATAAGATACTCACCAATTTTAAAAATAATTTTTTGGGATAATAATTACAAATAGTACTTTCACCTTTGTAAAGCTTTTTGCTCCATAAGCAATTGTTAAATTACAACAGCTTTGTT
>JAQFZN010000974.1:0-20258 GCA_034687075.1 Geophilus carpophagus | reverse complement strand
AGATACTGTAAATTAAGACAGATTGATAGACAATCCATAAGTAAACAACATTTCCATACGAAATGTAGTGCAACTAAAACTGAATAGATTTGAAAAACAGAATGATATTGTTCTTTATTTTGCATATTTAAAAGATGTGTTTTGGATTTATTTAACTAAACTGATAATAATTTTATGAGGGTTTTTATGAACACATTTATACGGGAGATAGAGGAGAAATTTTGCTTGAAAGTAATTGAATTTTTGTCATCTTCGCGAACGCATGAGAGTAGGAAAGGTAATTAAGTATGCTAATGTAATTGAGGGTCTTGGAGGTCAGTGTTGAGTCTGTCCTCGTTGCTTAATCTGGAGGGCGGGATATCGTTTCCGTGCCGATGAATTCGCAAATAAATTTGTTTACAATTGTGTTAAAATCTAGGCAACAGGATTTGACTTTAAATATGGAAATGAGAAGAAATTTATTATTCAACACCCGACCTTACAGCCCTAAACCAGGCAAATTAAACTGTTTCAACATGACAACTCACAAAATTTCATCTTGTTTTAGCTTTGTTCATTATTTTATAATCAGTGAACATT
The DNA here is from genome assembly GCA_034687075.1 of Geophilus carpophagus. NCBI lineage: Eukaryota > Metazoa > Arthropoda > Chilopoda > Geophilomorpha > Geophilidae > Geophilus > Geophilus carpophagus. The sequence goes on along the minus strand of JAQFZN010000974.1, from coordinate 19,679 downwards.
ATTAAATATAAAACAACAATTATTTTCTTTTTTAAATAAAATTTAATGTTTTTAAAATTTTTTTTATTTATATTGATGTATGAATGCATAAAAAATCAACTTTACAAGTAATCTAAACATTTCTCACTCTTGAATTTTCTCTTGTGTTTACGACTTGGTAGGCAAATAGTGTTTTACAGCTGCCGTAAATCTTATACTTTTCGGGTATTCTACTAAAACTTAAAACGACGAGACTGTAAATTACTAAGCTGCTTGGTTGCTGTATAATAAGTTTGCGAGGTGGTTTATCAACAAGGGATTTTCGAGAAAAATATCTACAATCTATAAAAAGATTGTTAAATAAGAATTGATGGAAATGAAAAATATATTAAAGGGCAAACCACCTGACTTTTAATATATTATTTAATTTTTAAATTTAATACTTAATACTTGAAAAAAAAAAAACCTGCTATTAATCACTTTTAGATTTTATATGAATATGACATTTTTTTAATCAACTGTTAAGAGTAAGATATATTTTATAATAATTTCAATTAAGGCATTATGGGTAGATTATATAACCATTTATCCTGAACAAAATAACCAAACCACTCGCAGACGACTGTTTTAACTCGGTTACTAAGTTCCAAAAGTCATCTGTTGTCAACAAAGAACAGAGTCATGACTCACATTATGAAGCAAATGATGTTGTTTTGTTTTTGTGAAGACTGTTTATCAAACAAATGCCAAAGTTCAGATCTCTAATTCATTTAAAATGTGACATAACTGGAAAAATATGATTTTTATTTAATTACTAAGGAAATTATGAGTTAAAAAGCTATTTCTTTAACTCTTCTAGCTTTTTGACTTTTGGCAGAGTAATTTAAAAGAAAAAATTAATGATCAATCAAGCGAAAATGCAAAATTTTAAGAAGGTATCTGGAATAGTTGTGGTGTTCTCTAATACCTTCGAGCCGCGTACTTGGTATAGGGAACATTCTCACCATTCCTTCGTGTGGTTTTCAAGCTGGACTGCAGAAGCAAAAGTGGGTGTAACTGAAGATAAAATGCAATTGCCATGTTTAAAGCTTCAACTAAACAAATTACCCAAATGTATAATAAGACACCGAACTCGTGGATGAAGAAATTATTTCATTTTGTCATTGTTCTTTTGTCCCCTCGAGATAAAGAATAAAAAAGAAAACTTTTACTGGGATTAACACTTTTCAAACTATGAAACTCATTAAAATTTTATTATAGTCTTGTTTTTAAAGCTATCTATTCATTTGTTGAGTAATTTAACATTTCTGTGACAAGACAAACAGAGAATGAGAAAGAGAAGAAAAACAATTTATTTTTGTGTTTTTTTCTTTTACTACAACGCTTCGAGTTAAATATAAATAAAGAATAGTTAGAATCCACGTCATTTATTGCGCCTTGAGAAATATAATGTACCAAGAGGTTTCCTAATGAGAAATGATGAAGTTCACTTAAATCGATTCTCTCTTTTCTTTTCTAAATAGTTCCTGCATTTAACAGTTTTATCCCCAACCTCTCTGAACTTGGAGAACTCGCAAAATGTTTGCCATAAATTTATACAACATCTCGTCATGTAAATCATTCGCGCAGAAGAAAATTAAAGAGGAATAAAAATGCACTCACTTATTCACACTCATTTCCAAGGTGCTGAACTCCTTTTCTCAAGAGTATTAATTTATTCATGGAAATTTATACTTTTCCCTAAAGAAAAAGAACATTTAATTTGACAGGGGAGCGGAAGAAAAAAGAAAAAAATTTGATGTTGTATTTATGTAAAAACAGTTGGTCGCCATTTTGTTTTTGTATTAATAAACAAAATTTCTGCGGGTTTTAATTTCACAGCATTAATTATATTTACTATGTCAACGTTTTTTTTTATTAAATTAACTAATCACCGTTTTATTCTCATCTTAAATTTTAATTATGTCATTTATTGTATGTACTTTTATTTTAAATTCTCTAAAATTAGTTGATTTAATGCATTTATGTTTGTTGTTTTGCAAAATTAATCAATTGCTATTTTATTTTAATGCGAATTTATAATACAAGTAAACAAAAATTCTTTTAACTTAAATTAAATTTGAATGAAGTCATTTACCGCATTTAGCTATATTTTATGTCATCATCACTCTCTTCCTACTAAATCCATGTATATTGCTTATAAAATTTCTTCTAATGAAATAGTTTTTGCAGAATAAAAAATTGGAAATAAATTCCATAATTTTTTTTTATAGTGGGCTCTTTCACTTAGACTATTTTATGATAACCGGTTTCGTTAAAGAAAACATCGCATGATAGCTGGACGATGAGCTGTTTTTATTTCTAATCGATAAAAGAAAAGAAGGGCTATAAAAAGGAACGTCATCTTTTCAAGAGAAAGAAAAACATAATTGAAGCTGTTGATAAGATGAGAGGGAAAAGGAAACGGAAAACGTGCGCCCTCTTTTGTCCTTTCCAATAGGTAAAAATGGATTAAGGATGCAAGAATATCAACTTGAGAAGCTACAATTCTTCAGTTCCTCAAGACTAAGGGATTTGCTTGCCTTTTTTAACCTTTCCTCTTCCTTTTTTTCTTTATTTTTTTTTATCTTGCCTCTACCTCATTCCTGGGAAAGATTGAAGCTGCGTTGCTATGGAAACAGATTCGAGTCGTACGGAAAACTACGATCACAGTGCCAATAGAAAAAAAAACGAGAAAAAGAAAGCACATATTTTGTTTTCTTGGTAAAATGAAATACACTTAGTTTCGATTCTTCCTCTGATGAAAGAAAAAAATATTTGAAATTGAAAGTTTTTTTAATTTCTAATAATATAAAGATTAAACTATTTAATAATATATTTTTATCTATTAAATGTTTGACCGGATTTAGTTTGCGATGCACTTTGATAAATTGTCGTTTCTCTTTTGATGACATGCGATTTAACGGGAGGATATCAAATTAGCTCTTTCTACTTTGTGCTTAAATTGTCATCTTTCAAACCTGGAACTCTACCAAAAATTTGATCTCAAAGAGTGCGAAGGAAATGCTTTCGACCTGCGTCTTTATAGCTACCTCAACTCTCTCTGTCTTTTTTTTCTTCTCTCTTTGGTTTGGTGGATCCACTTCATTAAATGACCAGCTTTCTTGGCCAGGGGCCTCCAATTGTGTGTGCAGGCCACGCATTTCTGCCCTGGATCCGAATCGAGGTTATCAGAGGCAAACAGTTATCCTTAACTGTCATTTCTTATACTCATGCATCTCTTTCTCTCTTCCCTTATCTCTTTTGATACCTGCAACACTGCACCCAGGTTTTTTTATCGTTTTTTTTAATGCCATATCGGAAGTATAATCATTTACGTCAATAAACATTTCCTACTCACAATGCGTGTTTTGCCATATAAATTTTATTTGCGATAAAGTAAAACATAAATTTGCAATATACTGCATATTGAATTGTAAAAAGCTGCAGTAATTAGTTTAAAAACAGAAAAAGTAAAGAAACCATTTTAATGGAGGCAATTGAAAACAAATTTTATCGTATTTGGATTATTATTGCAAATGGACATTTATAATCCCAACTTTTCGGTTTATTAAGAGTTAGAAAGGGATAAAAATGGTATAAATTATAATATTCTCATGTAACTAAAATGTACTACGATCCTAAACATTTTTTTAATTTTAATTTTATTTTTTGTATTAATCAATTTTTTTATTTCATAAATTAATGGCAATTTTAAGTTTTTATTTCAATTTATTTAAAAAAAAATTAAGATTGACACATATTATCTAATCATTAAATCTTGAACTCAAATTAAAGATTAAATCACCAAGATTATTTAACTTTAAAGTAAATTATGGACATAAAGATAAAATGAAGGATCCAATTCATCATTACCTAACTATCTTTATTTAGATTTTGATAGAATAAGTCATGCTTAAAGCAGGTTGAAATAGAATTCCTACCTTAGGGAATACATTATAAAACATAACCATATAAGTATAGACAATAATAATATCAAGCCTAAATTTGTATTTCTTAGTAAACATTTAATTAACTGTGCAATAGTGTTTGAGCACTATTAAAACTCTCCATTCATAAGGTGCAGAAATAACATTAGCATAGAACTAAATGCTATAATAAAATGTTGTAATTGCACTTATCCTGGGAGTGTTTTCTATGCTTCGTGAACAAGGGTGTACATATGTAATTCCTTAATTTAAGGCCACGTTGGTGCTACTTTGCATACATTTTCCATTTTTCTAGGAATGTGCGGTATCTTAAATAAAAACTTGTTTTTACTTCTCTGCCATTTTGTCTAAAGCCCGTCTTTGTGCGATGTTTGCGTGTACTTTATGGTTTTGTTAGTACGAATTAATTAATTTAAGAGGCGTAAAATGACAATTTCTGTCAAAGTAGTGCAGTGTGATAATTACTGGGGTGGTAAACAGACGTTGTTAGTTATAAGCCACATGGAGAGAGATGTAAAGTAAAGCTGATTGTGTTGTAAAGATATTAGCACGTAATGATAATTTGTATTGAGTGTTGCTTAGTTTGAAATGAGTTTGCAACTGAAATCTAATTGAAAATCCACTTGCAAGTTGGACATTGATTCTGGTCACCACCAACACGATCGATTGAATAAAGCTCCTTAAATTCAATGCCTAAATTTGTATTGGCTTGGTTTCGTTCAGTCCAGGTTTCGACATAACAAGCTTAACTTAGTTTTTTTTTTTATTTTCTTGGTGGTTATTTAAAGAAACTCAACGCATATAGATTGAGGATACTTTACAGAGTAGTGGTTTATTTGTGTTTGACAAATACCAACACCTGCATCTTATCTTCAAGTGGTCAAACAGGATTTTTTTATCTGTTTACGCAAAAAATTCACCACATAGAAATAGCTGGAATGACTTGGTTCACCGGTTGGTTTTCATGTTTATTTCTGCTGATTCAGTGAAATAATCCTTAAGATTAGAGGAATAAGTGCAATATTTTTTTATGTTATGGAAATATGGATTACTGTTATGAATATTTTTTACTTTTATGTTTGATTACAATTTTATTTGCAATCAAAACCATCTTGTGTCAGTTTAAATCCTAAATGACAAATTCCAAATTGATATCTCAAAAAAATTAAAATTAAAAAAGAAATCAATAATTTAAAATTTTCTTTAAATTATAAGAGAAAAAAAATATTAAAGCCGGGGCAGAATCACATAAGATTGTTTGGGGCTTTGTACGCACAGTGGCACAGAGTAGAGATTTAGGGACCTACATAAAATAATTTTTTCAAATTTTTATAAATTTAAATAAAAAATATGAAAATTAAATTTAAAAAATTCAAAACAAAGTCTTTAACTTTTATCTAATGTGTCTAGTTACGTATCCAACCATTATTAAAGCTTGATTTACGGTAAACTTCAACGAAATTCATTCACACAAATAACCTCCTTTTATATTAAAGGCTTCACATGTAATTTTTCAATCAATTCCCTAAACATTTAAGTGATAAATGTCTTATTTCTTCTTTTCTTTCTTAAAAATAGAAGCCTAGCAAAGAAAAATTGTCTTTGGCTGTTAGTACCTAATCTAATTAGTATTACTCAAGATTTCTTATGGGACTTTCATCTTTTTCGAGCGCCCATGAGACGCCAACGAGTTGGATCCGTTCATTTCTCTGTTCGAGGTCGGCCATTCTTAATTCGATCTCCTCCATATTTCCCCCACTTAATGCCCTATTTTCGGCAAATAATAAAGATAACGTTCCCTCCTAGCTTCTCTTCGACTATTCCTTGTGTACACCGAAACACTGATCTCTTTTTACGACCCAAGGCAAATGTAATTTTACTTTCTCTTGCCACTATTATTTTTTTTCTTTCTTTTCTGTGAGTTGCCAAAGAAATGAGAAAGATGACCTAACGGCTCGTTTGCAGTGAAATTTTTAAGGAAACGCAGTCGAAAGCTGTTATCTTTTTAAATGTCGCGTGCACAATACGAAAGGAAATTGCAAGTGTTATACAGAATTCATTAAGTTCTCGAAGCCGTTAAGACATAACATTTTTCACATTTTACACCTATTTTGAGTAACTTTCAACTCGCCGCCACATTAATTACATTGAGAATAAGCTAAAAGGGGAATAGGAATTTATAATATCAAATTCGAGTTAGTGAATTTGGTATATTAGTTTTTTCCTTTATTTGATGCGTTAGGTACGAGTCAAATATTTGAAGTGAAACCAACTCGTAGATGTAAATTGAAAATCAATATTGGGCTAGAATATTTTCCTTTTCAACTTTAATATTTTCTTATACTATTTGACAAATTAATTTGGGTCGAATTTACTTTTGCAATTTTTTAAAAATGAAATTTTTTTTTTTTTTTTTGGAAAAAAATATCGGTAACGATTTTCAATATTCTCAAAATAAAAATTTTTATATTTTGTTATAATCTTTATGGATTTTCGAGTATTGTTTTATTGGAATTTTAAAAAACTATCGATAAAATAAATGATTTGATAATTATAATTATATATTGCATTAAATTAGTTAAAATATATTTTTTTTAAACTTTTGAAAAAAATGTAAAAACAAATTCTAAAATATAAAATTTTGTCATTTGTAGGTGAGGTCTCGCACAATGTCCAATGAAGCTGCGGCGAGAACAATTGTGCCGTGTGCCACACTCGTCGCCCTTCTTACGGCTTTCTTGATGGCACCAGCTCGCGGCAACAGCTCCAGTCACAACGGGTGTCCAGCTTGGGAAGATAACCCGTGGTGTCCTTGTTACTACCTAGAAGAAGGCTTGTTCGTCGAATGTCCCGGGACGACATTACATCGATTGAACGCTATCCTCTCTCTCATTTCCACCCCTATCAAATCATTGAGCATCTACCATCTGGAGGAAAACGTGACACATTTACCAGCTTCCCTTTTCGAAAACGTCACTATCTTCAACCTACAAATCTCGTATTCACACCTCATATCCATAGACGAAGATGCCTTCAAAGGCCTCGAGAACAAACTCGAGAGTTTATCAGTCGTCAACAGCCATTTGACAGAAGTGCCCTCAGCGGCCCTTAAAGGACTTAAGAATTTACGCATCCTCGACTTGGATTCGAATCAGATTAAAGAGCTAGCAGATTACGTTTTCTACGAAGTGCGTTTGTCCAGCTTGAATTTACAAAGCAACGAAATTTCGTTTTTGCCCGAATACGCGTTTGCAGGACTGGAAAATACTTTGGTGGAACTGGTGCTCGTCAACAACAAGCTGGATGGAGTGCCTTTGAAGGCGTTGCGCCGCCTCCGGAAATTGGCGACGCTTCGTTTGGTGTGGAATTTGATATCCACCATACCGGACGACGGATTCACTCGGTTGACGGCATTAGAGCGACTCGACCTGAGTTCGAATGAGATTTCGGGGCTGAACGAGGCGAGTTTCATCACTATGCCTCATCTTAACATGCTCTCTCTTTATATGAACCACATCCAGCACATTGATAGCACCGTTTTTGTGCATCTACTCGATTTAGAGACCCTCGATTTAAGTCACAACAACGTTCTCAGCATCGCCCCGCGTGCGTTTGCTGCCAACAAAAAATTGAGAACCGTTGACCTCACCTTCAATCACCTTCATGGTACAGAAAATGGGGTATTCTCCAACTTACCTAACTTAAAGGAGGTGTTTCTTTCTAATAACAACATTTTGCAAATAACCAACCAGACATTCGTCAATGTGTCCCAGTTGGCCGTTCTCTATTTGCACAATAACGCGTTGCAGTTTATCGAGAACGGCGCGTTTCACGGGTTGAGCCGACTTTTCCAATTGCAACTTTCCTTCAATCAGCTCACGGAAATCCCCTCGAGTTTGTTCAAGTACAACCGCGAACTGCGCTCCCTTTCAGTCGACCATAACAAGATTGGAGACATTCTGCCGGGGACGTTTCAGGAATTGGTAGAACTGAGGGACCTTCGCTTGCAGAACAACCTAATTCGTCGCATTCGGAAAGGGGCTTTCTATTCCCTACCCAGTTTACAGGAACTTCATCTTCAGAACAACCGCATCGAGATAATCGAAGAGGAGTCGCTTCAAAGTCTTGCCAATTTGCAATATCTCAACCTGCATGGCAACAGCATCGTGGAAATAGGTGACATTCTCAGTCGATATCCATCGAGTCTGCAGTCCCTCCAATTGGACAACAACCAAATACACACGTTGCATAATTCGAGTTTTCGAGGGTTAACTAAATTAGAAATATTATGGCTGAATCACAATAAACAAACTAAAGTGAGAAAAGAAGTTTTCGTCGATTTATCATTCGTTCAAAAGCTTTACTTCGATCATAACGAAATTTCTACTATTGAAGACGGTACATTTGACAATATGTTACGATTACGGTATCTCAACTTGGACAGCAACAATTTGAATCATTTAGGAACGTCGACCTTTAGGGGCGCATATGGACTCGAGGAACTTTATTTGTCTAATAACATGATTATGGATATTGAACCGCAGTCGTTGCAACGACTTCCGAGTTTGCGCAAATTAGATCTTACTAATAACCAGATATTCGCCGTTAGGTCGTATATGTTTGAGGGCACCACTAATTTGGAGGAATTGGTGTTAGAAAATTGCATGACGGAAGAGATAGAAAAGGCTACTTTTCAATCTATGGGGTCCCTCCACTTGCTCAATTTGAGGAATAATCAGCTCAATACTGCGCACTTGGATTTTCTTAACGTGCCTCCGCTCAAAACTCTTATTTTATCGCAAAATAATTTATCGCAAATAATGCCCACAAGCTTCGCTTCTTTAATTAATTTAGTTAAGCTAGAATTGGATGAAGTGGAATTATCCACTGTTCCCGAACAACTTTTTGATGGACTTCGGGAGTTGGAGGAACTTCATTTGGCTGGCAATAATATTGTGGACTTGGAAGCAAATACTTTGACTCCGTTGCATTTTTTGCGCCAACTGCACATGGACCATAATAAATTGAATCGAATGCCGGTTGAGGCACTGAGTAAAGTACCCAACTTGGAGGTTCTATCACTGGCCGGAAACGCCATCTCCGAGTTTGGTGAGTACTCTTTGAGCGAACACGTCAACTTGCGTCGACTGAATCTGTCTGGCAACCGTATCCGGTCGATGGAAGGCAGTGCACTCAATAACCTCACTCTGCTCAAAGTGATGGATTTGTCCAACAACCAGTTGCAAAATTTACCTTTCGGCGTATTCAAGGACTTGAGTTCGCTACAGGATCTTCGATTGAATAACAATCGATTTCACTTTATACCGAACAGCATCTACAACACTCATTTGCCCTCTATTCAAATGCTCGTTTTGAATCGAAACCCTGTAGTAAAAGTGAGAGAAGATTTGAACGAGAAACTCGGGTTCTCAAACATTGAAAGACTCGAAATCACTTACACGAATCTGAGCATTATCACTTCGCATGATTTCTCCGATTTTACCAATCTGCACCAGTTAATCTTACATCACAATCGCATCTCCAAGGTGTCACCTGGCGCGTTCAAGACGCTGATGCATCTACAAACCCTCGATTTAAGCGACAACGAACTCGAGTTGTTGCCTCAAGAACGATTGCACGGTTTACTTGCTTTGTCATCGCTCAAATTGTCACGGAATCACGTTCATGAACTGGCCGATTTTCCACCGGATCAAGCTGTGCTTGAAACTCTCGACCTGTCTTTCAACCGCTTGACGAAAATCGAGGCGAGCACTTTTGAAACGCTTTCAGCTCTAGAACGTCTCGTGCTCAATGACAATGCTATCAATTGGGTAGCCGACACCGCGTTCCGGAACCTCACTAAATTAGTGGAACTCGATTTAAGCAACAACAAACTGGCAAACTTGGGTGTTACAACACTCACGTTCATCGAAGGCCATCTCACATCCCTTTTTATTGCCGGTAGTAAAAGCAATATGAGTAATTTTATCATACAATGTAATTAACTACACCTTTTCTTGAATTTTATTTTCTAGGGAACTCGTTACAGTGCGATTGCCAATTACAAGAGTTCTGGGAATGGCTTCAAGACCATCTTAAATTACTACCTGAAAACACAACGAGTGGAATCACCTGCTGGACTCCTCCCGCATTACGTCATCAAACGGTTTTGACTCTCCAAGTGTCGTCATTTTGTCCTCGACACGTGATCACGACGCTGGACGTCTTGGAAGTGCTAGACAAATCTATAGTAGTTCGATGGGATGTGCGAAACGAGGCGGGAGTTGGGGGATTTCAGGTGGTGCATTATTTAACTAATGAACAAAACGCTCCTATGGCTAGTAGCCAGGTTGGGGCGGACGAACGGCATTTTCGAATCGAGGATTTAGTGCCGGATATGTGGTATACAGTTTGCGTTGTTGCTATCGGTGATGTGCTACGTTCGGGCAGTCGTGCAACTTTTGACGTGATGGACACGTTGAATCATCGAAATGTGCAAAACAGCACGAGTAGACGATGTCAAAATATGCGCACTTTGGCGCCAAAAGACCCCGGCAGTTTTCTCGTGGCCCATCTTAATCTTATACTGGGCTGCAGTGGCGGTGCAGTGCTTTTAGTGGTAGTGGCCATTGTGGTTACTGCCATCAAGTTCCGTCGGCGGAAGAATACCAAGCGAGAGAATTTGCCCCAAGAATACATATCTTATCGACATTTCTCCATCCAGTCATCCGACGGAGTTTATACCACATGACAAAGGCCAACCCCTGAAACTCAGGGGAATACGTCGATCGAAGTGATCAGCTTCAATGATGGACAATCATGAGAATAACCAGCTCAGGATTGATCTATTTCTTCAACTCCCCACCCATTCTTTTTCCAAACTCCCTCATTACTCTTTCCATTTCTCTTCCTAAAGCAGCTTGTCCTACTCTGCTCAGCCCAAAGGGGCAATAAACTGAATCACAAGAGAAAATTTACTCACTGTGCAGCACACACATATACATCCCGCATAGTGACGTCATTCTGTACAGGACCCATTAAATGGATTTAAAGAATTTAATAATTTTTTTCGAACGAAATTCTATTAAAGGGATAAGATCAAAGTGTCAATAGTTGCTTGGTCTAGTAATTGGCAATTTAACTTTGTACAAAATCTAATTTATCCCGTCATTGCGATGGTGAATTAAGTTTACAGAACTCTAAAACTCGATACCAGTGAAACTTGTGTGCACGTCGTTGACTCCATCTCATGATCGAGATAATTTGGGTTTGAATTTCAAATTGACTAAATGTTGTTAGGAAATAAATTCGATTCGTCAATATGTACAAAGTGAGAAGAAGAAGTAAGAAAAACAATTTTTTTTTCAAAAAAACACTGCCAAAATAATTGTTTAGTACTAATATTATAGAAGGTTTCACTTTACATTTACTTGTTTTTACTTTTCAATACACATGATGATGGTGGTGGTGATGATGTAATGAATTAAAGGATTGTATAATATTTTGGATATATGGATGAAATTTTTGGCAGACTTTGTTTTTAAGATTCAATAGTTGTGCATTAAATTGAAATGAGATATTTAAAAAAATTTCAAAGCAAAAGAAATTAGCTCATGTGTTTTTGTTTCTTCATTTTTGGTTATATAAACTGAAGAATGTTTGTAAAGTAAATGTCCATCCAAAATGAAATACAAAGTGTAAATATTAATATGACAAAACCCATTGACATAAACTTTTTTGTTAGATTTGTAAGAGAACTGAATGACAGTGTGAAATTAAAAAAGAAAATTTTCTACACGATCAAGAGATAAAGAAAAATTTCAATATGTACTGAAATACTATCGTAATCAAAACACAACATTTAAAAAAATATCAGTCTACTAATTTCCGATAACTTATCAGTGATAAGAACGCTATGCACTTTCATCTTATATTAAAATATATAAAAATTTAAAAAAAACTTCACTTACCATGAAGCTGTATTGAATATGGGTCATCGGTTGGCGATGATTCCAGATGTGGCTATCTTGAATAATTTCTTTTGCCTTTTTATTATAGATAAGAAAATAGTATTTATTAATAAATTTCAGCTAATTTTTCAGATAATAGACACAAAGATAAACCTACAGATGAAAACCAATATTCATGGATCATTTCGTTTTGTACATCATAAGTCCTGAACTGCTCTGCATCAATACCACGACGTCTTTCTATGTTATAATATGTAAACTTGAAATTTTCCAGTCCCAAATACGTCATCGGATTAGAAATAATAACTTTATTGCCATTTAAAAGTTTGACATCGTCAGCAGATGTTGGAATTGTGGTAATATTACACGAACCAGTTGTCTCATCAAAGGTGTAAGCAACACCTGAAAGATAATTTAAAGTTAATGTGATTTTTAATGCGTTATTAAATTTTTTCATATTTTTACCAGCCCAGAAATCGTGTATCTCAGTCACTATTCCTTCAGGATGCGAATGTTGTGTGTCAATTGTTTCGTGTTTAATTATTGGTCTGTAGTCGAAGCGAGTAAAATTTAATTCGCTATCAAACAAATGCTGTAAAAATACGTTAGATTATTATTTTTTAAAAACCGTGTGTGAAACTTTAATTATACTCACATTCTGATAAACGACAAAATCAGTAATATTATTTTCTGACTTGGTGATAATTTCAGCCTGATATGAAAAGCTTTTAGGAAGTTTTGGAATATTAATCTCGCCAATACCATTTAAGCCAAAGCAGTAAACATTGTCTGGAATCTATAAAAATATACATAAACACATATTTTTTTTCGTTTAAGAAAATACTTACATTAAAAATGGTCTTGTCATTAAAATCTGGATCGAAGTAGTAAAATGTTACATAATCTTGCGACACCTTTCCAGCGATACTAGTATTAACTGACACCGACACAGGCAATGCTAATGCTTTTTTACCAGCAACTGGAGTCCAATGACTACGACTCATCCTGACTACCATAGAAACTGTAGCATCTTCTTCTTTCCAATACATGCAAATTCCATAAAGTTTAACTGGTACTCCATTTTCAAAACCCTCTCCTAAATCATAAGCTTCGTATTTCTTTACTTGATCACTTGCTGCATATCTCAGATACCAATCAGCTCCAGTCATTGATGTTTTTTTATGCATCGTTTTACCGACGTCCCATCCATTTGTAGAGTTTAATGGATTCACAATACAAGCGTCTTGAACTAAATAAAAATGATAGAATTTAATAATCAAGTAATATATGTATTTTTCTTAAATAAAAAATAAATTTACCTTTAGGATTGTTTTTATCCATCACAACTGATATTATTTGTTTTCTTTTTTGATCATAAATGACAGTTGTTGTAACGTTTTCGTGAAAGGAACTGATATATCCGTTGCCATTGGTGTCTAGAGCATATTCTAAATTCACTGTTATGTTTAGTGATGATGTATCAACTTGAACTTTTGCATAATATTTGCTTGGAACAGATGGTAATTGTACTTTATCTATTAAATTTTCGAAAGTTATTATAAATTTTAATTTTTTTTGCATTTTATTGTATGTCATACCGAGATCTTTTGAATCAAGACATATATCTGGATTTAAATCACCGTTAGCAGTAGAAACCATAAAAACAAACGAACACAAGATGGCAAAATTGAGTTTAATCCGTGGCTGTTAAATAAAGTTTAGAATTAATTAATTTAAATGTTTTGTATATTATGGATAAAATATTTCTTACCGTCATTTTGAGAAGAATTTTGAGGTTCTCCGCGATGGTTTGAAGACACTGAAAATAATGTACTGGGGGAGATAATATGAGATAATAAATTGTGAAAACTGAAGTAAAGTCAACTGATTGACATTTATCAGATTGAAAACAATTGAATAAAATATTTTAAGTAAGACTGTTTATAAAGAGATAAGATAACGTCAATTAATAGGAAAAGAATTACTTTTATTTAAAATTTGATGATTTTTCAAACATTGTGTAGTTTGGATAGAATTATGTAATTATGCTCAGAATTTTGAACTTTTGCTCATTTTTTGTCTAAAATATTTATCCGAAACATTTCAGATCTTAATACACAAATTGAAAGTTGAAAAATACGTTCAAAGTACAACTTGAAAGCAAAGTAACAATCAGGAAAGTGAAACAAGTATCTCAAAAATGTGCCTTACTTCAAAATTTGAAAATGGAAATTGAAACTTATATTATTGAAGTTTTTAAAGTTGTCAACAGATGTCTGAAGTAATCTGCGTACTTTTTTAAAGCCATATGATTTTCTTTAAGCTTTCCCTATTGAGATAAGATATCTCTTTTATAATTATTTATATTTGTAATTGAATTTATAAGATTAAATGAACGGTAATAATCATAAAGTAAAAATAATATTTTTATTGTAAATAAATTAAAAATTCTTTTCGTAATTCTTACTATAAATTAAACATAAATTTCGTCATACAAATTTCGACAGACGACTAATCAGTAATTTTATAATTATCTTTGGTTATTTTAATAGATATGAAAAGCAAAATATAAAGAACTTCATATAAAACTCATATTTGTACTTAGCTTTAATTATTAATTTAAAAAAAATTAATTTTAATTATTAGAATTAATTGTATAATAAAATTATAAAAAAAATTATTTTTAAATGTAAAATATTTCTAACTGCGGAACTTGTTTTTTACTTTGCGATTCTGTTAAATCCAACATGGCGGCCCCTTGTTATTGTCGAGCGAGTTACGTGCAATCAGAACTCGACGTTGAACCTGGTCGATAGAAACAATTTTAAGCATAATGGAGAAAATTGATTGTCATGACAGCAAAAACAAGGCATTTATTTTTAAACTGTGTTTTATAATCTCACTTAACTACAAAATAAAATTAAAAATTAATTTTTTCCCAGACGTCAACACTTTCAGTGGACGTGGAACCCTTCGTTCCTCGGCAGCAACAGAGTCAAACAAGCTGTGAAAATTCTTGTACGACGCTACGTACTACCCAGCGACTTCAAGGTATTCCGCCGTACATAACTAGTTGCTACCCTTTTGTGCAAGAAGATTGTGCAGGGTAAATAAAATTTAACATCGATTATTTAAGGGTAAATAAAATAACTTTAAATTATTGTAGGTGTGATTATAAAAATACACCTTGGTCCACATATGTGCCTCCGCAATTCTCGTTCCAGTTCTCAGGCCTTCAGCAGGCTTCGACTACTGCCCAAAGGTGTACATACTCGCGGTATCCTCCGAGTCAGTTGTCACCACGATATAATACTGGATTTTACTCGCAATATAAACATGATTCCCAATACACTTGGGATGGAGTCGATCGAAATAAAAATTGGGTATTTAAAAAGACAGACTCGAAATAGGAATAGAAATGAAATTTTATTGATTTAGTTTGTATTGCTAATCTTTTTAGACTGGAAATTGGAAATACCAAGACACTGCTAATTATTTAGATTTGCAGCAACAAGAATATTATTTCCAACAACATGAAGAAGGCAAATACATTTCTCATCCTCAAGAGTTTTACAATTCTTCCAGAACATTTATTAACAGACCAGCGTATAGGAGGGGGAATAAATCGAAAGATTCCCAAAAAGAAGGTTTGTAATTAAATTTATAAATAAATTTAATAGAAATTAATTTTAGTAGAAAATTTCTTCTGCTTTGAAAGTTACTAAATAAATTACTAATAACTTTCAGAAAATTTCAAAACAGACAAAATTAAAACAAATTAAATAAATTTAGAATACCCCTTAACACACATGGTTATATTTTTGTAATTGATTTTATGATTCAGCGATTTATTTATTCTTAAATTTAATTTTAGGCAGTACTAGTGAAACTAGCTCGACCGATCTATCTTCGCAGTCGTCTCACACGCGTACACTTGGAGATTTTTTTCCAAACATGAAATCAGTGAAAAGAAGCAAATCTCTTCCAAACAGTGCTGCCAAGTTTGAGTCGCCTAGAGGAAAATTATCTAAAAGCGTTCCATCAGCAGTCAAACCTGCCGATATTAATGAATGGCCTTCACCAAGTGCATCCAGCTCTGGAGAAAAAGCTCTTAAGAACACACATGTATTAGAATCCTCATTGAACAAGCCAAAGTCGTTTGCAGACATTATCAAAACTAAGCCCACCGAACATAAAACCAACACTGTGCAGTTTGAAACGAACACGATGTCGGCCGAAGAATTAAAAGCGTGTAACAAACCCATTAAAGATGACTTGAACATGAATATGAATATAAATATAAACAAAATACGGCCGAATCAAGTAAAAAGCAAGATAGGAAAAAGCACGCAGTTTTTTCAGCAACCAAAATATTATACAGACATATCTCCTCGATGTATAGCTAATTCAACCCTACCTCCTACTCTGAATGATAATAGTGAAATGCGTTGCACAGCATCTTGCAGTGATATTCGGGCACTTCGAACTCCTCGAAACGATCCCGTAGAATTACAAAGGAGAGTAATTGGCAGGCCGATGACGGAACATGTACCAAAATTTCGACCGGGTGATAAAAGTCCACGAGACAACGCATATCCTTTTTACAACGAAGAAACGAGACGAATGTCTAAAATTACAATGAGTAAGATGATTTCGGCTGATACTATGCCCTTGGTTAGACAACCATTAGCTGATAGAGGATTGACATTTGTTTTTGAGTCGCCGCCGGATAATCTTATGAACTGCAGCGGAGAAATGAGGCATTGCGAAAGGCAGTTGCAGGAACATAAAAATAGTATGTGGAGATATTCAGCTCGGTATCGAAATATGAATTGGAGTAAGGCGCATCACGAATGGTTGATTGAAAATCCTGCAAAATATTCCAAAGAAAAGGCGATTTATCCTCGACATCGAAGTCATGTGATTAAAGCGAATATTGTAGGTAATCGTCAAGGTTTAGTCGATTTTACTGGTAAAGGCGAAACTATTGATTCGGAGGTTCAGACGAGCGATACTGCAACCAAAGTTAAGAAGAAGAAGAAGAAAAGTACCAAAGAAAAAAACCAATCTAGAAAAACTCAATTGGCAGCTGTGCAAGGGAAAATGTTACTTTTAAGTCCGGAAATGTATTCAAAGTTAATGGAGGCTAATAACCATAAAGGGACAACGAAGGAGCATGGATCGAATTCTCATTTAGATAACGAGGAAGAGTATCCAGAATTAGGTGGACATACGAGTAAAGAATCGACACCAAGAGTTAAACGAGTTGCATCAACTACAGAAGATGATGAGTGGAGTGATATTGATTCGGATTATGATCTGGTAGATGGGATTTTGAATTCACCTGGCAGATCTTTAAAGACTCCGAGGGATGTGAAAGGAGGTGGCGATAAACCGCCACTTTCGTATAGCGCGGCTGTGAAACAAACTAAAGAGAGTCTGGTGAGTTTAATTAAGGAGACGAATTAAAATTTATTTATAAATTTTTCATAGCTTCAACCATGTCCTAGTACGTCGAAAGAGAGTACGAGTGAGGAACAAAAGAGTGGTGAGATTTGATTAAATTGGGAATATTTATTGATGAAGAATAGAAATGGTAATGAAATTTTTTTCGTAGGAAAAAAGAAAACTAAGAATCAGAAGAAAAAAGTAGTTGGCACAGCTCAAGATGTTGTACAGATAAAAGTTAAACCGAGCAAACCAAAGAAAAATGCTCCTATTCAGTTAGATATAACTGAAATGCTCAATCAATGTGAAGTAAGAGTTTTTGAATTTACTATTTGTAATTTATTTAAATCTAAATTTTATTTTTTTTTATGCAGAAGAAAAAGAAATTGAAGAAAACCAAAGTGGGATTTTCTGTAAATAAATGGTCGCGACCACAGGTATAGTTACAGATATATTTATAAATTGATTTTTTTTATTTGTATTTATATTACAATTAGTTTTTTTTAAAGAGTTTTCCAGTAATTGCAAATATTTTGGATTCAACTGCACCAACACGAAGGCGTGGAAAAGAGAGAGAATTGCCAGCGAAGAAACATCCGAGTGCTCTTAAGAAGGTAAATTGAAATTTAAAATAGTTTATGAATTTAATTTAACAGCTTTATTTTAATCTTATCAGATAATTTTACGAGAACGAGAACAAAGGAAGAAAATAAGGCAACTGGAGGAACAGATTAAAGTCCAACCTATTGTTGGTTCTGATGTCGAAGGTGGTGTTTTTAATTGTATTGAGATTTTGACTATAAATAATTTCATTATTTTTTTGTAGGTGCTGATTCTGCGTGGGAAACTCAAGGAAGTAATTCAAGTACTACCGCATCTATTTGTGGCGGTACTGAAGATGAAACCAAAAAATTATTAATTAACGCTGCTTCAATAGTACATAGCCGCCGATTTCGAGAGTAAACTTTATTTTTGTTTATCATAAAAGTGGGAAGATAACAAAGGAAGTTTGATTTTTTTAATCAGATATTGTGATCACATGCTCAATCCTGAGATAGACTCAGTAGTTACGCGGTTACTGCAAGATTTGATTCGTTTTCACACTAGGTTATACCACAAAGACCCCATTAAGGTAACAAATACAGTTATAAACTTAACATTTAGACAATTTTATAATGTAAATTTTATTTTAGGCTAAAAGTAGGCGACGTGTTGTATTAGGCTTGCGTGAAGTGACAAAACATCTTAAACTTAAGCGACTGAAATGCATCGTATTAGCACCCAATTTAGACAGAATCAGATCTAAAGGTATAGAAATTGCAAAGTCAATACAATGTAATAAATAAGTTTTATTTTTAGGGGGTCTGGATGATGCAATTGAATCAATAATAAATCTTGCTAAGGAACAGCAGATTCCTTATGTCTTTGCCTTAGGCCGAAAGTTACTTGGTCGAGTATGCTATAAACAAGTGCCAGTCAGTTGTGTGGGAATCTTTAATTATGCCGGTTCAGAGGTAATAATAATTTCAATTTCTCTAGCAATGCAGAGTAAGAATTGAGAAAACAGCTTTTCTGACTTAAATTTTATTTTTTTAGGCTAACTTTAATCAGTTGATGGAGTTGGTTTCACGTGCTCAAGTGGAGTACAGCGACTTGGTGGCTCGAGCTCAAGTGGAGTATCAAAGGATGATGGAAACGGTGCCAAAATCCGAGGGCCAAAAATCAGAAGTTGGTAGTAATGAGAGAAGTTGATTTTTATGCAGTTGTTGGAGCAGTTGTTGACTTTTCTATTTTATAAATACTACTGTAAAAATATTAATGAGAATCAAAACGAATTTTTTTGTTGAGTGTTATGTAAATACTAAAAATGTTTATCATTGTTGTGCAGTTGGAACATCCTGCGTTTTACAATAAAAACGAGAACCAAATTTGATATTGTTTTTGTATGGTTTTGTTACAGTATTTCAATTTTTACCAACAAATGCATTCTCAGATGATTATTTAAAATATGGGGAGGGTGAATGTTTTTATGGTTCAAGGTTTTCACATTATTCGGAGACTTTACATCACATTCTATACATACTGTTTTATTTCTGAAAACAACTTGTAAAATGATGATAAACTACAAATAAGTATTAAATACGAAAATTATACAGAGTAATGAAATAGCTACAAACTACAAATAAAATGAATAAAATGATTAGGCTGCGCATCTTATTGTCTAGGTGTTTGATTCCTGTTGTGGTTCTAGCTGTAAGTCACACATAAACAAGATTAATAAAAACTCAAAATT
>JAQFZN010000973.1:0-20274 GCA_034687075.1 Geophilus carpophagus | reverse complement strand
TAACCATAAAAGAAAGTTAAATAATATAAAATCTTTACATCTTTTCTTAACGCTTTTAAAACTTGAGATAATAAAAACTAATTTTTACAGATTAAAAATTAATTTTTTTCTCTATAAAGGCAAAATCTCAGTTTATATACATAAAAATAATAAATTAATTATATTTTTACACTTTTAAACATATACTTTAAAAGTAAAAACATAAAAAATCAATATTACATAGTTAAAACAACTCAAATTTGGCATTCTGCCACTTTGCTCTCTAAAACACTTACCCTCAGCACCTAAATGGAGAGTATCCACCTCTAATTTGCTACCAGATGATACGATAACCCTTCCTTGACTTGACTGAAACTCCTCCTCAGACCTATAAAAATTAAAAAATTAAAAACAAAACAATCTCCAGATTTTTTTAAAGCAAACACACATAAAAAAACTAACGATTTTTTTTTCAATCGTTTAAATGAGACAAAACAAACAGGTCATAAAAACTTGTTTCAGTCGTTTTGTCACTTTGATTGGGCAACTGAAACAATTTTTCCTCAACTCACTTGTGCAGGGAAATGGAATCAACCCATTCTTGTATAGTCACCGGAGACTTTGGACAACACCTGTCTAAAGAAGGAAAAAAAAAGTTAATTATGACTTAATATGTTGTAACTTAACCTGTTGATTTTTATACCATTCATTTTCTCCTTTTGATCTTCACTAGATGCATTTTCGTTCATTTTTAAATAAATTTCTAAACTGTTGTTGTTCTTCTTATTGCTTTATTTTCATTCTCGGAATCAGTAAAACAATATTAATTCTCATCTTTACATATTCGGGATTTCCATTAGATGAAATTATGGCTGTTTGGTTCTGTAAATAAAATAGAAAGGATGAATATTAGTGATTAATATCTAGTTGAAGGTGAAATGTACTTTTATCAAGTGATAATGTAATAAGGAAATAGTGTTATTTTCATCATATTTTTCTGTTTTGTTCGGTACCGGTATTTTATTTACTTTCAAATAATTACATCAATTTGTTTTTCTATTTTTTTAATAGTGGTAATTGCTATTTTTATTCCTTTTATTTTTTTTATATTTTTTAATGATTTTTTTTACAATATTAAACTTTTTTAAATGTTTCAAAATATAAGGAAAAAAGATTTTATTTTGATTGAATTACGTAATTACATTTTTGGAAGGTTTTTCCAATTATTAAATTTTTTAAAAATTAGTAGGAAAATATAGATCATGAAAATTTAGTTAAATGACAATCTTGAATTAAGGTGACCTCTTTATAATGAAATTAGTTCGAATTGAGCATGAAAAAACGATGCGTATCGTTTGATTTCTACTTGACATTGTGTTAAAGTTGCTTTTTAGAATTAAAATAAGGTTTATCTATATGATATTTAGCATTATGTCTATGCCGATCAGCTGCAAGTGATAATAAGATTGAAAAAAGAAGAAAATAAAAACACTAACCAGAGTTCCACATGTAAACCACTATAATCACACACTCTCGAACACATAAATTGATACATTTTTTACGAAAATATATTAATAAAAGTTTTAATTAAATTTGTTTAA
Organism: Geophilus carpophagus; assembly: GCA_034687075.1. Taxonomy (NCBI): domain Eukaryota; kingdom Metazoa; phylum Arthropoda; class Chilopoda; order Geophilomorpha; family Geophilidae; genus Geophilus; species Geophilus carpophagus. The sequence goes on along the minus strand of JAQFZN010000973.1, from coordinate 18,694 downwards.
AATTAAAATAATTTTTCTTTAATATTTTATTATTTACAATAATAATTTAAATGTAATCAAAGTTTGTTATAAAAGTTTATTAGTTTTATAACTGTTAATGTTCACTACCAGATGGCAATGTGAATCAACTCAATGGCGGCCATCGTATCAAGTATGGTTTTTAAAAATATAGTAAATGCAAAATTGTTTTCAATTAATAATGAATGATTATTTTTAGTTCGTTATAATATATGGAAATTACCAATTCCATTGGTTAGATGGAGAACTCATTTTGATCCAAAACATCCAAAACCTCCACATTTTGATCGGGCAAAATTTCTTGCTGCTGCTGCACCGGTTTATAAACGCGACGACAGATCACCGCAAATGAAATGTGATTTTGTGAGATTTAAAAAAGAAACACATAGAGACGTAAGTAATAAAATCCCACAAAATCTGATAAAAATTTAATATTTATTTATTTATTTTCAGCCAATTCCTTACGAAAATCTTGTCGCGAATTTTTTACGTAAAAAATTCGAACAAAGTGAATTTATTGCTATTTATCATCTTAATCAGTTATTCCAAGGCGAAGTATTGGACACTCGAAGGATATTTTACAAAGAGGGATTGGAATATTGCGAACAAGGAACCGAATTATTTGTACTTGCTGTTGAAGTAAATTATAAACAGCAAAATGTGGTTTATTTAACTTGGATTTAATTAATATTGAAATTTTTGCAGAATACGAAATTTAAACCTGTTGTTCAGCTATTTAATCACTTAGAATACGAAGCAGTGGTATTTTGCAAGCATAAAAGTGATGTGAATAAGGTGATTCGTCTTCAAAAAAAGACACCAAATGTTATTTTATTGGGTAAAAAAAAAATGAAGAAATTGACGAACAAATATTAATTATTTTATTTTTTAAATTTTTTTTAAGGTGGTATTTTAGAAGATAGATTGATGAGTAAAAATGATCTTATTGCATACAGTAAATTACCGAGTTTACCTATTGCTAGAGCGCAATTGTGTCATACTTTGAGTCAAGCTGCTCAACAAACTGTTGGACATTTGTCTTATCATCAAAGAAATTTGTCACAAATGTTAACATTATATTCACAAACTGAAAGTAAAGATCAAAAGTAATGTAAATAAATTTTTAGTTAATTAGAAGTTGTTTTTATTGTAAGAATTTATTAGATAATTAAATTATTTAGTAAAACGTCTTCAGTCTCAGTAAACTCATTTTTGTTTACGTTATTTTCTCGCCAGGTGTCGTTATCTGACATTTTTCTGTTTTCGATTTCAGATTTGTCATTAGTGTTAGTATTCATAGCATTTCCGATTTTAATACTTAGATTTAAAGAGTTGTATAAATTATTCTAATTTCTTTAAAATTATAAAATGAACTTTGATCATTCAATCGCGCTCTAGTTGGTTTCTCGAAGCGTGTTGCAGGTTTTAGTTGAAATGAGTCAAGCTTTAGATGCGATTGAGAGAGAAGCGTTTGTTATGGTTATGGTATGATGATGTTTGTTGATATGATTTGATTCATCCGCCCACCTAAATTCCCTGAGTTTTTAAGTACAATTTTCCTTCAAAAATTTTAAATGGACTCTAAAGATGAATTACAGGAAGTATGGCAAGTTTACGAATCGAAGGTACGTTAAATTGAAAAGAAAATCAAACGATGAGCTTAGTTAAAAGCAATTTTGTTTAAAAATGTTTTTAAAATATTTGAAACTGAATTTATTTGTTATATTTTCTTTAGCAAACAGAAGAACTTCTATACAAATACTTAGATAAATTCTTCACTGTTTACAATACAGCGAAAAATACAATTAGGTAAAAGTTAAATAAATTTATGATGATTTTATCTAATTTTTTATTTTATAAATTATAATTAGTAAAAATGAAAAATCAGAAACGTTTGAAGCACCTCATTTAACCGATTTACCGGATGAATTGCTACCAGTTTTGGGAAAATCCTTGTTTCTTCTTCAAGAGCAAGTGGATACAGTAATCAATGACGTGACATTAAATAAAGCAATCGTGGTCATTCGTTCTATATCTATAATTTGCAGGTTTGTTTAATTTTGTTTAAATATTTATTTAACAAAATTTTAAATTATTTGTAATTGAATTTGATTAGAAATTTCGATAACATTCCGTTTGTTGCATCTTGTGATTTTATTTGCGATATTATGATGTTGGCATCAAGGATTGTTGTAGTTGTATGTGATCACTTAAATTGATTTTTTAAAATGAATATTTATAAATATGAATCTGTATTTATTTAGAAATTAGACGATCATGCGTTAAAAAATGCTGAAATATTATTAAGGGAAATGTTTTCATTCTTTGAATGTCTTTACGATCCGTATTCAGTTTGGAGAAAGTACTACATCCAGTAAATAATGAGAAAATATTAGAAAAAAATTAATATTTTAAATTTTATTTATGCATTTATTTATTTGCATTATAGAGGTAATAGTAAATCAAATTTTACACAATTCCAACCTGCTGTTCTTCATATAGAGCTTATTCCATTTTTTTACGGTAAATTAAAATTAAAACAAAGTTTAAAAAATTAACTATTGTAAGTTTGAAAATATTGTTATTATTTCTTGTTTCAGATTGTTTTCAAACTAAAAATAATGTATGGGCTGATGATGTCTTAGTAAATTGTATCAATTTGTTTGGTGCAATTTTGAGTGGAGCTGAAGTATGAATTAAATTAGGGTTAAGCCACGTGTGAATTTTACTAATTATAGTTTTTATTTATTTTTCAATTTAGCACAATGCCTTTAAATTAATCTGTCCTGCAACGTTAGAAATTCTATATAAGATTTTAATGGATGTTGATTATTCGCTTGAGTTGAAAACTCTAATTTTACAGTGTTTATCAAAAATTGTTGATGTTTTAAGAAATCCTTGTCCAGAACAGGTTTGAATGAAATCACTAAAAATAAAATCAGTATAAACAGTTTTTATTTATTTTTTTTTTTTAATTTTTAAAACAGCAAGTTGAAGTAACAGCTGTTTTTGATGACTATTTCTCATGTTTATGCTATTTAGCAGGAGGATTAAAGCAGAATTTATTTTTAGTCATATCAATGTTAGGTTTGTTTATTCCTTTATTTTAAATTACTGCTTTAAAATTCACATTAAATTTTTTTAATTTTAATAGATAAACTTAAAGATTTATATTCATCTCTCCCACATGACTTCACTTTACCTGGTACACATTTCCGTTGGACGGATTTATTTGTGCGATTATTTAAGGAACAAAACGTATAAAAGTTGATGTAAAAATGTGAAATTATTTTGACTAATTATCAAATTGTTTATTTTAAAATTTAGTTGGAATTGAATGAATGTCACACAGTGTTGGTGAGCGTTGTTAATTTATTACCTGTCTTGTTGCGCGTGGTGTCATCATTTCGAGAGGAATTCAGTTACGATTGGTTATCAGAAATTTTAGGCCAGTTATCACCTATACCGGACTCACTATTAGATGCTTTGATCAATTTAGCATGTGAAGATGAATCGAAAGAAAGTACTCGAAGGGTTCTGAGAAATCCACAAGTGATCGAGATTTTACTAAATTTATTTCCAATGCTTTCGATTGAACAACAAGAAAGATTATCAGCCATTTTACTCATAGTTTGCTGTCAACATTTACACAGCAGAATGAATTGTTGTCAGACAAATGTAATCGGGCAAGTAACAAAATTGTTACAAAATTGTCGAAACTGTTCTGAAAAAACTGCAGTGATTTTAATACAAATTTTAAAACATTTGGGTCGCGATTCAATTACAAGTCAAGAGTTGAAGAATTTGTTACTTTTGCTCAGACCAGACGGTGACAATCAGGTGGAAATAAATTAATAATGTAATTTAGAATTACGAAATCTTTTTTAAACATTTATTATATTATTTTTCAGTATCCATACTCAAATCATTTAGCACAGGCAATTTCCAGCATGGCTAAAAGGGAGGGATATGAATGTGCAAGTCACTTTTGGGATTTTCAATCTAAGCAACATGTATAATAATAAAAATAATAATTTAATAATATTTTATTTAAATGTTTTTTATTTACATTTTCAGGGAATTATTGTACCCAGTATTCGTCGCATTCCTGGTACTGGATTTTCTGTTCACGTGTGGCTCAGGTTAGATTCTCTTCGTGAACCGTTATCCAGTATGAGACCAACTAACGTATTATATAGACGGCATTTGTATAGGTGAATTTTTTTGACATTGTTTTTATTTCAGATATATATTTAATTAATTAATTTTTTGTTTACAGTTTTCATACAAGTTTAGGAATGGGTTTTGAGGCGTTTTTTTTACACGATGGGATTTTAGTAGTGGCAGTTTGCATTAAAAAAGAATATATGACAATGTGTGTTATGGATACACCTTTAGATGATGGATTATGGGTGAGAATATATATATTTTTATATATTATTATTATTTTGAAAGATTAAATTAAATTTTTAACACAATTAGCATTCTGTGACAATCTGTCACGCAACAGCACGTCGTCCTTTTTCTCATAGTCAAGTGACGATTTACATCGATGGTCGGCCGAAGACATCTGCTCAATTAAAATGTCCTACCTTAATAGAAGTAATTTATTAATTCATGTAAAAAAATCAATAAATGAATTGATTTTCATTTTTTTTTTAAATTTTAAAGCCTTTTACATATTGTCGCATTGGATCACCGGGACCTAAAACTAATGTTCGAGGCTCCGAAGAACTGACGTCATCATTACTACAAGGAGCATCAGAAAAAATTTTCTCTAATTTACCTATATTTTTTTCACTACCCACTTCATTTAAATCGAATCAACAAGATCCATCCGTGAAAATTATTTCTACAGGGATGCAAGATAAATTATGGGGTCCAATGCAATGTTTACGAGGACAAATGAGCAGTATAACAGTTTTTAGCGAACCCATACCGGCAGCTCAAGTCAAAGCATTATTTACAGCAGGTTAGAAATAAGAAAATAATAATAATAAAAAAATAAATAATTCATATATATTATTCATTATATGTAATTTATTTTTCAGGTGCTAATAATTTGAATAATATATTAACTGATGATAACACTGAAGTGACGGATGTTTCCAAAGTTGTATTTTGTTATCACGCTAAAGCTTGTCATAATATGATTTGCTCGGACTTGTCTCCAGGAACATTATACGAAGGCAGAGTTACAGCACCATGTCATGCAACACACGACATCAGAGTATGGGAAATGAATATTTTTAATTGTGGTTTTTTGACTTTGATTAAAATTTTAATTTTAGGATTGTATTAATTGTATTGGCGGAGTATATTCATTGTTTCCCATCTTGACTCTTGCTAATAGCATACAATCAGTTGTACCAATGCCATCACCTGTTTTGGAACGGCAAAGAAGTTCACCGGATGATGATTGGATTGTTGTATCAAACTCACAATATTCTGACGATTTATTACAGCGAAATATTGTTGCAAGTTTTTTAATCATGTTACGGAATTTTATTAAAAGCCACATTGTTAATCAGGATCATCTTTTAAATGGACGTGGAATTGCGGTGATTGCTGAGCTTTTAGTTGAGGTAATTTATTAAATTTAAAAATTTGAATTTTATTATTTAAATATTTATTTTTAATTTATTTATTTACAGGTTCCTCGGAATACTATTGATGTACATGTATTGATGGCAGTACAGTTACTTGTAGAATCCTTGGGAGTTGGAGGACATAGTGGAGGGGATAATGAAGATACAGCAGCACATGGATTGCTTAGAGCGCTATATCAACATATTTTATTTAATTTTCGAATATGGAATAAGAGTGATTTCCCAGTTAGGATTGGTAAAATAAAATACATGGAAATAAAATTGTGAAATTAATAATTTTTATTGTTTTTTTAGGTCACATTCAGTATTTATCTACTATAATTAAAGATAATAGAAGATATTTTAGGAAAAAGTACGGCATTCAGTTTTTTTTGGATGTTATTCGTAATTATTACACTTCGAGTTCGACCTTAAGTGGCGATGATGTAAAAACAATTCGCAATTCCCTTTTGGGACTTATCAAATATTTTCTTGTTCGTGACACTAATCATGTAGAAACATCCGCATTACTTGGTTTTTTGATTTCTGTGAAAAATGAAGACATGGTTGGAGAATTACTCGACATGTTATCAGCTATCCTTGCAAATACTACATTAAATGATCAGATTTTTTTGAATTTTTTCGAACCTGGTTGTGCAGAACTGTTATTTGGTATTATGGCGAATCAAAATTTTAGCATGAAATTGAAATATAAAGTTTTAAAGGTAAATTTATTATTTGTTTTAAGATTTTAAGACAATGAATTTGTTTTTACTTTAGGTTGTAATGGTACTATTAAAATCTGATCGAGTTTCTGATAAACACAAATCAAGACTTCGACTTCAAGACACTGGAATTCCTGGTCTTACGAATTTCTTACAAGCAAAGACATTGTCAGCAGAAATGGCGATAAACTTTCTAGATTTCGTACTTCTCAGTGATAAACCTTTTGTATATCAAGGCTTACTGGCACTTTTGCATTTAACTCGTGAATTCGGAGTTAGTGTGAAACTACAAATTGCAACAAAAGTTCGTTACATCAACACTTCACTAAATTCACATAATAATTTTTTTTTCTTTAGTTATTGGATGTATTAAAAAACAGATCTTCAGCTGCGTCATTAATTGCTAAACAGCAAAGTTGGCAAGACAGTATATTATGTCTATTAATTAAACACCCTATTGATGTATCAGTTATTTCCATCAATCCCAAGATGGAAGAAGCAGCTGGGAGTTTGCATAAAGAAATTACTGAAGGAATAGGTTGGAATTTTAATTTTTCAATTTTAAATATTTTACAATTTAATAGATTTTATATTTTCTTTTAGAACCATTGGTATTTTTCTCTCCGGAAATTGAAACTGAAAATGTTGAATGTCTAACACCAAGTCCTAGGCTTAACTCATCAATACCGGCAATAGAATTAGATAGCTCTAGTTTTAGGGACTCAATTGATGTAAGCAGTAAAGGTTCTAGTGATGATTTGTCACTAACTCCTAGTCGAAGTGAACCACATCCAAGCTTTTCTGAAGTCAGTGAAACAAATATTGCTGACGACAGTGATGTAAGGAGTTTGCACGAATCATTCAAGTACTGTCTAATTTTTTGGACTTTAAACACAAGAAAATTTATAAAAAAAATATGTTTCACAGGGGCGATGTTGAGGAAACGGAACAGGAAGAAGTATTATTACTAAAACATGTCGCGACTGTACTTGCTACTGTTTTCTGGCGTGGAATTGATGGTTCTGATTCATCATCTTGGGCAGAACGTGGACGTTTGTTCACATGCATTAATTTATGGGCATTAAACAACGAATTATTTGCATCTCATTTGGAATTAAAGCGGCTCATCCTTGAACATGCACTTCAGAATGCCATTGCTGATCTCAACTCCAGTTCTGGGCAACTTATAGCTAGTAACAGCGAGAATGCGAGAGAATTAATGCGTTGGTTATATGATTTTGTAGTTGTGGACCCAAACAAGAATTACTCGAAAAGATTGAGTGTAGAAGTAATTAAATATATTAATAATTTTTAGTTAATTTTTAAATAATTTTAATATATTTTTTGTGTAAAGTTATTAGACGGTGTTTTATGTTTATTGGACACATTACTTGTTTTTGAAGAAGCTCCAGCGCTTGAAACTTGGACGGAAATGGCTCATTTGGGAATGAGTTTTCTAGTTGCTTGTGCAGCTTGTGACAATTTAGAGGTGATTATAAAATTTAGTAACTGATTTAAGTTACTTTGTTATATAAACTTTGTTATATTTTTCCAGTTATGTGCACTTGCAATTCCGAAATTACACGCACTTGTTCAGGCTCGTTCGTTATCAAATCTTAACGAAGCTGGATTTCTTTTGGGATCGATTCATTCCATTATATTTCGCGATGTTAATGAAAACGAGCAAGAACATTATTCATTTCTTGTGCCTGTGTTAAAGGCACTTGTGGAAAAAGTTGGTCCTCGTCTTAATATTCACCGGTATCTTCATTCTTTACCTTCTAGCCAACCTGGACCATCATTTTTTGAAGATTTCCAAGTTTACTGTCTATCTGAAGAATGGATTGCTTTCATTGATCAACATGTGAAACCTTTGATGGATAATTACATGGGTGTACATTTGGCTCAGTTACCAGATGCAATGAATGATTTTTGGAATTTATGTTACGAAGCTACAATGATTGGAATACATACAAGAAATAGAGAGTGGGGGGAATGTAAACTTCGATTTCAAGTAAATATTTTAATATATTTCAAATGTTTTTTAAAATTAATTCTTTTTGTAATTTTATTTATTTTACAGTCGCAAATTTTACAACCATATAATTCACGACGACTTGAAGAATCTGGGAGGTTTCAACAAACTGTTATGCACATACGAAATCAATCACTACTTGTTAAAAAATTGTGGGATCAAATGTGTGTAACTTTAATGGGGTCTCGAGGACCTTGGTGTAATAATAATAATGATGTACATTGGAAACTTGTACCTCATGAAAATTTATCTAGAATGAGACTTAAATTTGGTGTTCAATTTAATTTTAATGATCACGCTGACGCGAGTCAACTGAGAGATAATTTAGGTAACTGAAATAAAAATAATTTTCTTTTATTTACTTAAAGTATTAATTTATTAGGTGTTTCTCGGGGTACAAATGAGTCTCTTCCAATGGCATTGACCATTGAGGCTAAGGCAAATGAGGTACAAGAAGATAGTCTTGAAGAAGAGGAGATTAATGTTTTACCCTTAGTAGAGTAAGTTGTGGAGTTTAATTAGAAATTTAATGAAATAATTTACTTATTTTATTATATTTAGAAATACTGGTTCAGATATAGGTGCAAAAGAGAAATTAGTTTTGAAAGAAAGTTGCGAATTGATTACTTTAATGTCCATTGTCAAAGGAAAGTTAGAAATTACAACAACACATGTTTATTTCTTCGACTCATCACCTATACATGAAGATTGTGAGTTAAAGTTATCAGAATTTTAGTTTTATTATTAAAAACTTTTTTTTAAATAGTTGATCGACAAGATTTCAAATGGAATTTATCCCAATTAAGAGAAGTTCATCTTCGTCGATACAATTTACGTCGAAGTGCATTAGAATTATTTTTAGTTGATCAAACTAATTATTTTCTTAATTTCACTACAAAAGTAATTTAATTTAATTTATAATAATCAACTATTTTTTGCGATTTATTAATATCGTTTACTTTATTTTTCCTAGACTCGCAATAAAGTGTACAGTCGTTTAATCAATCTGCGACCACCAAATCTCTTTTATCACAGTAGTAGAACTCCTGCAGAACTACTACGGTCATCGGGACTTATTCAAAAATGGGTTAATAGAGAAATTTCGAATTTTGATTATCTCATGCAACTTAATACTATTGCTGGACGAACTTATAACGATTTGAGCCAATATCCAGTAGTGAGTTAACTTAAAATATTTAAAATTTTAATAGATAATTAATTAATCAATTATATTTTATAGTTTCCTTGGGTGCTTGCTGATTTTAATTCTCCAGAATTAAACTTAAATGATCCAAATGTTTTTAGAGATTTATCGAAACCAATAGGAGTTGTTAATACCAAAAAAATTGCTGAAGTCAAGGCTAAGTAAGATAATTAAGAAAAATATAATTTGAAATGTGCAATAGTAATAATTATTATAATAATATTGATTAGGTACGATGACTTTGAGGATTCGTCTGGTGTGTTTGCAAAATTTCATTACGGTACTCATTACTCCAATTCAGCTGGCGTGTTGCATTATCTCGTTCGTGTGGAACCGTTTACATCTTTACATATCGAATTACAAAGTGGTCGCTTTGATGTTGCTGATCGCCAATTTCATTCTATACCTGGCACTTGGAGAATGTTGATGGAAAGCACGAATGATGTTAAAGAACTTATTCCCGAGTTTTATTATTTACCAGAGTTTCTCACTAATATGAATAGTAATGTCAAAAATTTATTTTAAAAAATTTTATTTTTATTTTAAAGTGAATTTTTTTAACACTTAGATTATGATTTGGGAATTCTGCAAGAATGTGAAAAAACTGTTAATGATGTTGAGTTACCAGCATGGGCATCAGATCCGCATGATTTTATATACAAACATAGACAAGCTTTGGTAGAATTATAATAATTGATGTATAAAAAATAATTAATTTTAAAATTATTCTAATATTATTAATCCAGGAATCGGAATATGTATCTACTCATTTACATGATTGGATAGATTTGATTTTCGGATATAAGCAGAAAGGGGAAGAAGCAGTGAAAGCACTAAACGTGTTTTTTTATTGCTCATATGAAGGCAAACTTGATTTTTATAAAAAATATTCATAATTCTCACAGAAATTATAAATTTTTGTTTTATTTACAGGAGCGGTTGATTTAGATGCTATAAAAAATGAATTCGAGCGTGAACAACTAGAAAAAATGATCAATAATTTTGGACAAACTCCATGCCAACTCCTTAAAGAACCTCATCCTCCATGTTTACCATTGGATTTAGCTAAACAAAAATCTTTAAAAGATATAGTACGCCCACCAAGTGTATTTCGATTTTTAGATCAACTGAAAGCATTTTACATCGAAATAAGCACAGAAAGCGATCCACTAATTTTTACTATGATACCTCGTAACCAAGCTAGATCTTTCATTCAACAATCATTATTAGATAATTTAATCACAATCAGCAAAGCCGGTTTAGTTGGAATTCATGGTTGGTTACCATTGGACAAATTTATTCCGCATTATTTTACATTCGATAAAGATCCAACTTTAAATAATGCAAAGTAAAATATAAAAAAACGAAAAATAAAATTAAAATTTTTATAATTTTCTTTTCTTTTATTTAAAAAAACAGAATAAGAAGAAAAATTGGTAATTTTTTTCAACCAGGATTGGAAGTTAAAGCAGATTTATTCGCAGTGACTCATGATGGCCGACTTTTAATCACCGGAGGTCATTGGGACAATTCTATACGAGTTTTTAGTCTCGTTAGGGGTAAAATGGTGTCACAAGTTGCTGGACATTGGGGTACATTTTTAATAATCAAATAATAAATTTTAGTTATTTAATAAATTAATCAAATATTTCTTATTCTAGATGTTGTCACATGTTTAGCTATCGATCATTTCGGTAGTCGTTTAGTTTCGGGTTCTCGTGACACCACTTGCTGCGTTTGGGAATTAGTTCAAGTCGGAGGAGTAACGCAAGGCTTAAGTCAAAAACCACTTCAAGTGTTAGTCGGCCATAGTTCGCCGATAACTTGCGTTGTAGTCATGTCTGAGTTGGATACAGTTGTTTCAGGATCAGATAATGGTCAAGTTAATATCCATTCCATGAGAGATGCAACTTTGTTGAGAACAATTGATACACCAATTCATAAATCGAGAATATTCGTATCTAACGTTTGCTTGTCAGAATTAGGACAAATTGTAGTAGTGTATCAACAACAAAGGATGACAAGTAGTCAAAACTCGCGGCACATTTTTGGAACTGAAATTGATCTTTCAGCACGTGCATCAGGCACGTCCAAGTCTCTTGTGCGTGTTTTTTCTATCAATGGACATCAGTTAGCCCAGGAAAGCTCCCTACATTGCATCAATGTTGCTGTTGTAACAGGATCGCATGTTGTCATGGGGAATCAACACGGTCAGCTGATAGTCAAAGAACTGCACAAGTAATTGATTTTTAATTTTTATTGTTTAATAATTTTTTTAAAATTAATTTTTTGTTTTTAGGTTGAAGACTTTGACGTCTCTTTCGTTGCACATTCCGATTATGCACTTGAGCGTAGCACCACGTGACACTCATATTTTGGCTTGTTTAAAGGATGGTAAACTGATAGTTGTGGGAGTTTGTCCTCGATCGGCTGATTCAAAATCTTAAAAAGCTAAAAGAAATCTGTATTTTATTATTATAGTGTAACTAAGATCTTAATCATGTGATATAATGAAATTTATTAATTTACTTGTAATTATGGCACATTATTTAGATTTTCTTTTGTTTATTCTGTCTTTAGAGATTAAGTCTGTGATAGATGACATTTTATTTAGTGATATAAAATATAAAAATACAAATTTATTCTTAAAATGTTAACGAATTTCTTTATTTGTTTACAGTTTGTTTTATTAATTATTTATTTAACTAATTTGAAAAACAACAACGTTCGGTAATTGGGCAACATGTTCGTTGCGGAGAACAGTCTTCAGTCCGATTACAGGTTGGTAATCGCGATCCAAGTTCCGATAAACGAGGAATATAAGTTGGGCACTGAGTAATGTCTCGTTTTACGTGTGAAACATCTCGCTTGTACTGATTGAACTTAACTAAAAGGTAAGTAGAATGTTATATATTTTAAATTAAATTTGAAATTTCGCTAGTTACTTGATGGTAAACAAAAACGAATGATAATATATTCACAACACGTTCGTCCTTGAGCACAATCTGCATCCTTTTGACATGAAGTTGGAATACATTGATCGGAAATTGAAGTGTCAGTTGCATTGATTTGTGGGCATTGTTTGACTGGTTTTAAGACTATTTATATGATTCATTATTTAAAATGTGTTCAATACAAATATGAAATTGTGAAATGGTTTAATGATACTCACGGCAATTGGTGTATGAAATTTGCAGGATGAAACAAAAAAGAGTGAACGAAATTATTCTGTCCATGGTTGGTGAGTGTGCTCAGTGCTGATGCCTGGTTTTATGTGGTTCTGGTTGTTGCTTCTGTTAACATAAGTATGTTAGATTGAGAAATGTGATGACTTGCAGTAACGATTCGATTTTTTTAATTCAGTAAGGTGTTAGGTGTTGAAATCAAGTTTAGGAAAAGATTATTATGCTTAAAATTTTGCAATGACTTGAGATTTTAGAGAAAAAAACCATTGAATTTGAATATTTTTATAATTTTTCTTCGTAAATTAAATGCTAGCGATAATTTTATCTACGTCACTTAACATTTTGCGTGTTATTTATCGAAACTGATGTCACTCATTTTATTCATATCACATGATTTTATATTTACGTAAGGCTTTAAAATTTAAAATCAACATTTAATCAAAATATTCTGGAAATACTGAAATTGGATTTCCACCTGTCTTACCTGCTTCTAACTTGCGTGATAAGTTTCTGATTGCTTTTGGTGTTATGTTGTGATATGAAATGATAAAATAACAGCACGCATCACTGATTAGAAATTAGAACTACAATTTTAAACGAAAAAAGTGCTTACAGCTGTGATGACCACATGATACATTTTTATCATATTACTAAGAAATAATCGTGAAGCTGTCGTTTGGAAATGCACAATGACATTGATGTATTTATTTAGAAATATGAAGGTTGTGAAAATCATTAATTTAATTGTAAATAATACAAAGAATTTAAAATTACCTTTTTAAACTGAAGTTGAATTTTTATCGGGTTCGCACAACTTTTATTCTCTAGGCAAATTACAACAGATGTTTGAAATTAATTCAAACTCCTGTTTTCATAAACAGAAAAATGGCATTTTAATTGAATTGAGACGTTTTATCATTTTGTCACAAGTTGATAACTTGTAATTCAGAAATAATGATTACTTATATCAATTATATCGAAAATTTGCAATTAGATTTTTTTTCGAATTTGATCAGTATTTTTTTATTTATTCATAATACTGGAAATTTCCAGATTTATAATGATAAATCTATATTTTGTTGTGATAAAAATTGATGCAAATATTTTATATTTAATTTTTTTTCCTTAATGGTTTCATTCATATCATTATATTCAAAAATTATCAGTATTAGGAAACTAATAATGATTAATTGGATAAAAATTTATTCTGGATTCAAAAGAGTTTGTATACTGAGCAATATTGAATTGCTTTTGTAATGGAAAATATTATATTTTAACATTATTTTAATTTATACATCTATAACCATGAGAAGAACAGTAACAAACCTACAAAAAAAAACAACAAATACTCAGAAAACTAAAGTGTAGCATACCAAAAGATGAGAAAAAACATCAGGAAGATGATTCTGACACTTAAAACATCATAAAAACGTTACTGGACATTAGCAGAACATATAGAGACACAGCAGATAGTTAAAACCACAGTTCTGGTGATGATCTTAGGGAGAAGATCGAAAAGGCCTTAAACCTGAAGTAATAGAAGTCAACACATGTGAATTAAGCCAAAATCATTAAAAAATATATACATTTTAACTTGTTTAATTTAAGACTCATTACATTTCATGTTAATTTGTGTATTTTGAGATTAATTGAATACAATAAATATTTAAATTAATTTTTATTTACTTATCTACTAGATAAATTTTTACAAATTATTAACGCAGCAGCTAGTAGTTTGCTCTTTACATTCTAATCGTAATTCTAGAGGTGATTCTTCTTCATCTGTTTTACAATCACTATCGTGACAACAAGAATCTCCTATATCACGCTTTCGTCTTTTACCATCGTCTATTGGTTCTTCCGTAGGATTTATCACTGGACCTAGAAAAAACCCTGGAAAGGCATTAAAAATGAGTCACGTTAAATAAATAACAACTTGAAATCTTGTAGTATTTGTAAACAAATAGAAACGTACAACTTTGTCGCTTGCAAACTTTTCTTGTGACTTTATTACATGTTTGACCTTTATCACATTCTTCATCAGTTGTGCATTCTGATTCAGTGCAACTCTTGTCATTATTATCAGGATCGCAGTCTTCTGAATAAAATCAATAACAGTTTGGTATATAATTGATATAACTTTTATTAATTTTACTTACTATCGGGAGAAGGTTCTTGTGCCAAAATTACAGTTACAACTGTGAGCAACAAAACAAATCGTTTTCCAATCATTTTGAACGTGTTTGTTAGTACGTGTCTGTCTTTTCTTTTTATATGTTTGATTTTACCTTCCTTGAGTGTAATATCCTGGATTATTTTATTTTAATAATTACCAGTACAATTGATCGCGTGTTTAGTTGCAAATTTATTTTGACATTTGCCCAAATTAACTAGCTAGCAGGAAAAAAATGTCCATGGGAGAAAATTTGTCATCAAATATTTTAACTTTACAACAAATTTATTCTTAGAACACCTTAAATTTAAATTTATTGTATAATAAATGTGTAGTAAGATCCCTAACAGCACAAACGTCCATTTGGTGTCTCTATGACGTCCCTAGGATATCTCTAAGACGTGTTATGGACGTCATGTGCTAACGGGACGATAAGAGAAAGTGATTTGGCAACATAATATGTATTTTTATTTACTCTAGATAATTATTTATTATATTTATTTTTAAATGAATGAAAATTTCTTAATTTATGTGATGAAATGCATGTTTGTGTGTCAGCTTTTAAATTTTGGCGCTAGGTGTAATGATATTTAAACTTTGATTTGTAGTAACGGTCGGGCTTTGCAATAAAATGAATTTTGTTTTTATCTGGCTAATAGCATCATTAACTATTACGATAGACTTTTTTAAAAATCATATTTCACAAGTTACTTTATTTCTCATTCTCATCAAGGCCAATCTGCTTCATGTACCATAGAAAAATCGATGGTACTTAACATCGATAAGAATCAAATAAGTTTTTAATAAATTTTATTACTCTAATCAAGAAAGATTGGATATATTCAATTTTATTACTTCAAAAATAATCGTATTTAAAAACCAGTTATTTCATTATTGTTAAGCTTTGAATTTAGTTATATAATAATGCATAATCCATACTTATAGTTTATTAATGTTTATTTATTCAGTTTACCAGTAACGTTATACATAACATTATTACATTATATCTTCAATTTCACTCTCAATGCGTATTCAAACACAACAACCAGTAGATTTGTTCGCGCATAAATAAGGAAAAGCCCTCACTTGGACATTACAGTCGCTGTTTTGGCAACAAGCCTCTCCTAAGCCTGCATCAATTGGAGTGCCAGTAGTTGTTGGTGCCGGTCCATAAATTAAATAAAACACGAAGTAGCTAACTAAAAATTATTGAAAAAATTAATTAAATATGGAAGAATTCTAACTTCAAAAAACATTAATCGTACGAAGATATTGCTCGGTGCAAACTTTAGTTTGGACTTGGTTACAACTTTGACCAGCAGCACAGTCTGCATTTGTTGTGCAGTTTGTAATACAATTGTTGCAATCTTGTAAATAAAAATTAGCATTCGAATATGAAATAATGTTAGTAACTGTACTTTTGAATTTACTTACCTTGTGCCAAAGTCGCAGTTGCAATTGCGAGAAGCAGAATAAGCAGTTTTATCATCATTTTTATCATCATTCAAGAGTAGCTGTAACTGTAATTGTGTTCATTTTATACGTTTCATCTCAGTTTTTTTTATGTCATATCCCGGATGATTTTTATTCAGATAACTGCTAGATACAATTAATGCCATTGAATTTTAGTGCTTATTATAATGTCATCTTGTCATTTTATTACTTAATTGCCATCACCCAGATAATTTACGTCTTTTAATGGTTTACATACAAAGGAATATACAGGATGGAGCTGGATTTACGTGTAAATTTGCATAAATTGATCTATTATCAAACTTTTATTATTATGTACTGGCTTCTCCCGTTTTAATAGCTTTGAAAAAATTGTTTAAAATGATGTAACGTCACTTATTTTCTGGTAATTGTTCTAGTATTCTTCTTGTTTATTTATTAGTATTTGCTAGTACAGTAGTTGTTCTTCGCGTTCATTTTTTCTAGGTCGAATTAACTTTATTTTAGTCTGTAAAAACAAGCTAGCAATTTAAATTGTAAATATTACTTGTGGCAAGTTTGCACTATTGATCACTGCTTAGTACTGTATATATGAAGTTAACTGTTTCTAAGCGAAATTTTCTAAACCTAAATTATTGTTGTTAGTCAATTTGTAAATTAAGTATGGAAGATTTATTGAAAAATTGAAACAAAAATAGTTCAGGGTTGTAATAAAATTATCAAATTAATTAAATATAATAATTATCAATGTTGATTAACGAAAAAGATATTAGGAAAATGTGCATTATCCATCATTATTGTGACTGCTTTTTGGACCATCTGACATGTTTGGAGCATGACACGAATAAAAGTAAGACTGACATGAATCAAGTTAAACAAAGTATTTATTTATCATATTAATAGAATCCTACATGGACCTCTCGTCCCACACTACCGTGTTGCTGACAGATTCAGCGCCATCCCAAGTTCTCGATCCATGAGAAGGTAAAACTACTCCATATCTCTCAGCCATGGAATTATAACAACTCAAGTGCCATGAGGGGACTCATTGGGAACACCCAAATGAGTGTGCTTCATTGGCAGCAAAGCCAGCCAGGAGAGACTCATCTTTTCTGCACTACTCGCGTCTCAATCTCTAGTCGGACCACTGGCAAGTGATGTTCTCTGGTCAGTGCCTGATACAAGACTGGCCATGCCTCAGCATGAGGTTCAGAAGGGTTAAAGGAGACACGTAACCGAGAGACGGTGTCTCCTGGTTGACCCCTGAGTGGTTGTTCTGTGTCACGTGATAAGCATTAAATAGCAACCTTATTGTTATTATATTTAAATACGGTTCTTTTTTAAACTACTTTTTTTGTAATTATCATGTGACGCTAATTTTTGGGTACGATATAATGATAAACGTAAATTTAATTTGTGCGGTCGAATTAATTTTTTTAAATTATTTATGTTGATCAACATTCTTTTAATGACGGTAGTTAATGCGGTACAGAAAAATAAATGGAAATAAGACAGATTAATTTTATATATACAAAATATTTATATTTATACATAAAATAAATAACTTTTAATTTAAATAAATTACATAAATTAAATTAAATTTTAGCTTGATTATTTTTTAATTAAAATAAATTAAAACAAGTATTTGAATGTATTTGAGGCTGTTTTTATTTAAATTTACTGTGTTTATGTTGCTCTACATATATTTTTGGGAATATGCTGAATAAATTAACTGCAACTGTTGGTCTTACGAGCAGCAACCCAGATCGTACTCTTTACAAACTCCGTCGAAACAGTCACTGTCGTTTTCACATGTAGATATGCTTATGTACTGCCGAATGATGACTTCACGTTTGCGGCGTTTTTTCTCTTCAGGGCTATTTGATGTTTCATCTACTGGTGATTCTAGTTCTCCTGGAGTTTCTTCTTCTCCAGGTGTTTCTTCTTCCCCTGGAGTTTCTTCTTCTCCAGGTGTTTCTTCTTCCCCTGGAGTTTCTTCTTCCCCTGGAGTTTCTTCTTCCCCAGGTGTTTCTTCTTCCCCTGGAGTTTCTTCTTCCCCTGGAGTTTCTTCTTCCCCTGGAGTTTCTTCTTCCCCAGGTGTTTCTTCTTCCCCTGGAGTTTCTTCTTCTCCTGGAGTCTCTTCTTCCGCTGGTGTTTCTTCCTCTCCGGGAGCTACTTCTTCGCTTGGAGTTTCTTCTTCGCTTGGAGTTTCTTCTTCACCTGGAGTTTCTTCCTCTCCTGGAGTTTCTTCCTCTCCTGGAGTTTCTTCCTCTCCTGGAGTTTCTTCCTCTCCTGGAGTTTCTTCCTCTCCTGG
>JAQFZN010000972.1:0-20274 GCA_034687075.1 Geophilus carpophagus | reverse complement strand
TAAAATAAAGCTTTTGATTTATTAATCACGAAATAATGTGTCAATATAATTGTAACAGCAAATAAATGTTGAAAATTAAAATAAACTTGTATTCAGTGAAAGCATTAGATGAAACCTTATAATTACACAGTAAATAAGCATAATGCTCATAAGGTGCACATTAAAGTCAAGTTCATTGTGATTTCACTCAACAGACTACAATTAAGTTGAACAATTTGAAAAAGGTGTAGTAATTATAGTACAACAAACTCAACCAAAAATTACAGTACGTATTTTATTTCTTAAAATTTTTCTTTTAGGTTTTTAACCTCAGATGACTTCAAATAGTATCTGCCAAAGTTTACCCAATATAACTTCCTGCATTTATTATATAGTAATTATGCATACTCTTAAAAAACAAACCATATTTGCTTGTGTACAGGAAGTAAAAATGATTCGCAATAAATTTTGACACTCGAGTTCATCATATACTAAAAAAATAAGATTTTAATAAATATCTAAGATGGCTTGCAGTTGCAAGGTCAAACATGTGTGTTTCTTCAAGTGGATTATTAGTCATTTTCTAGATAACTTAAAGTTTTTTGTATTATTAGAGCAAGACTTGAATATTCATTTCATTAAATCCTGATTTTCACGCTCAGTGAATTGATATGTTCACTTTTTGTTCAGAGAGAAGACATCATTTCATGCAGAAATATTTGAACTTGAAATTGCTCCTCCTTGTAACTCCCTCTATGCAATCACTGTATAACATCACAAGTGACCCGGAAGTACTAAAATTTTTAGCAATTAATATGCTAATCCCTACCAATCCCACTCTATACTATTTTATTATTACACCTAGGTTAATAGGACACATCATGTTGCGTATTAATAAAAAAATTTACAATTTATTTGAAGCAACTTTCCCTTTATAACGATCACAAATTTATGATTAAATATTAATCTTAAAAAGAAAATTAATCCCATAATTAAAGGGAAAGAAGGTTAATCTAAGCCTTTTCGGGTTTAAATTCTCTAAAATAAGTCTATTGGAATCTAACACATAGATCACACTGAGATAATGTATGCTCGTTGATCCAGGTGAATGAATTCATTCAAATTCTAG
The DNA here is from genome assembly GCA_034687075.1 of Geophilus carpophagus. Classification (NCBI taxonomy): domain Eukaryota; kingdom Metazoa; phylum Arthropoda; class Chilopoda; order Geophilomorpha; family Geophilidae; genus Geophilus; species Geophilus carpophagus. Next base: position 19,166 of record JAQFZN010000972.1, on the reverse strand, counting down.
GTTGTGAGTACAGCACAACTAATAGAAAATGTGTATCCAAAAAATTTGATTTTAAAAAATCTATTTCTTTTATAGTATTCTATATTATTATATGTAGAGTCGAAATAATTTTCGCATTATATTTTTGAAATGTTGTTTTACTTTTTAAATTTAAGTTGAGTACTGTATTCATTTCATCAGACGTTGCTTTTTATCTTTGTAATTTTTTTTACACAAGATTAACTTGTTCATTTTGTTGTTCAGTTTAAATATTGTGTAATGCTACTGCAAAAAAGTATTCTAATGAAATGCTTCTGACTCATCATCACACTTGAAATTTACATTTTTTTACAACAAGAAAAGTATGTCATGTTAATTATAAAAATTAATCCTTGTATTAAAATCAATTTACAATAATTTACATATAAAAATCCATCTTTTAATTCCCTAAACTACTGCACAAACCTCCAACTAGTGCATGACGGCCTTAATCATTCAAACAAAAAGTAAATGGCAACTTTTAAAGGTTACACTGCCCTTTATATTTTTTATTTTCACAAAATAAAACAATTTTTATCAATTCACTTACCCGAACTAATACCCAAACATAGATAAAAGATTATTTATAAAGAAAACAACTTACCGCAAGTTGGAACTTCACCAGACCAACTGCCATTGTCCAAACACTCTCTATGTAAGTCACCAAAAAGTACAAATCCAGTATCACAAGTATAAGTTGCTTTTGTGTTCTGCTTTATAACAACAGAGCCATTTGCAGGTGACCCCGGATAACCGCAAATTCCTGAAACAATAATAATAATAATAATGCATTTCTGAAATTTAACTTACTTTATGATTTATTAATATTAACGATTGGTACAAAAGTTCAGGACAAAATCTTGCCCAAAGCTTTGACCCTAACTCATTGAAACCAGTTTAAGAAATGGTTTGAAACCAACTTTCAACACAACAAAGTGGTACATGATATTCATATCCTTAAGGGCAATAAATTGCACAAATTAATTTCTTCTTTTGTTGATTTTGAATAAATGTTTTTAAAAATTAACATTGGCAAGAAAAGTTAAAGCAATGCAATATCGCTCTCTTCCTGGTGAATGACACGCGGAATATGTATTTTACAATTCAGATTTGTTTAACTTATTAATATTTCATTTATATTATTACATTGATATTAATTTGATATTATTTTTTATCGTTAGTACGATAAAGAAAGTGATTATACCCCATGACCATGAAAGAATCTGGATCAAAATTGGAAAATCTTTACTCTAATATGTTTAATACGTTTGCTTCTGGTATTGATTTTAAATATTCAGCAGTAAAAGCTAAATGTATGTAAAATTATTCGGAATTAGTAATGCTTTTTGTTTTGTTTCAATATCAATGGGTCAATGTTTTCTTTTATTTGTTTTCTAAAACAAGCATAATGAAAAGAAATACTAAAGAAAATAAAACAGATGTGAGTATGATGATTTTAGTTCCCACAAGTGTTGGATTGCTCACTTCCTGTTTTGTTATTGTAAATTTTCCTTACAACATCCAATTAAAATTTTTAATGATAAAAGAAATTTGCATTTTCTAATTTAAATTGAAACTCTCAACTTTAATTTTGAAATTTTTTTTAAATTTAAATTTATAATTCGTTTTAAAGAGATAAGCTTTAAATTTGAAGTAAAAAGAAAGATTGTATTGTTTATTTTAAAAAACAAATTTAAAAATAGTTTGATTTTATAGGAAAAATTGTAGGTCATCTAATAATATCAGGTTTTTAATTTTGATTGTATAAAATAAATTTAAATCTCAACTTAACCCAATAACCCAGACTACAAATATTCTAATAAAATGAGTATTAATTTTTAGTTAAAGATAAAATATTCGAACAATTTGTTTATGATGTAGAAGAAAAAGCTGAAAGAATGTTATTCAATTAAAACTTTATTTTTAACTGATCAAACTTTTTAAGAGTGTGTTAATAAATTAAACTTCCAGGAAGTTAGGCTTAAGTTTGTTTTAAGTATAGAGCAATGTATGATAAGATACTGAACCAAAGAGAAAATTTAAAAACTAATGTAAATAAACAAATAATTATAATTGTTTATAAGTTAATTTAAAAACAATATTTATTATTAAGTAATAAAGATTTGAAATTATCAAATCTTTATTACTTAATACAACTTTATATTGATAAAATTCGCGGAATCACAAAAATTCCATTAAAATAAAAGCCTAAATTTAAACAAATTCCTTCACTTAGTGACCTACTTTACTATTTTTTTTATTTATTTTCTTTTTATTTTGGTAGAAGATGTCACAACAAAACAAATTACACCCTGGTGAGGAAATAAAGAAATAAAATCAACAGTGATTGTGTTTAACACATTTTTTTAAACCTGTTATTACCTGGTTGTGTAATGCTGGGGGAGCTGAGAGAGGGTCAGGAATGAGGAACTTGAATTTGCAACATAAACAGTGTGACTAGGATATAACATGCCCTTACCTTTATATTATCTGAGAAAGCCACACAATTAAAAGAAAGAAAATTTTCAAATAAGAAAAGAATCTGTTAATGAAAGAGATGAAAAAATAATAAACCAAGGTGTGTTTAGATGGGTGTGGTTTTATGTTTCCCCTCCATATGCCACACCCATAATGCACTCTGGTTAATCAGTGAGAGAGGGTATGAAGAACAATGGATTATAAATGGGTCTGTTTATTCTGATCTGAATAACACAGGTTAATTTTATGTTTTATGAACTGGAAAAAAGTTAAAAGTTAAGTCATTAATTAAAACTTTTTTCACTCATGAAATATTTAAAAAATATTTAAAAACTATTAAAAAAATCATTTAAAAAGTAGAAATATTGCATTTATAAGTTAAAAAAATAATAAAATCCATTCTACAGCGTAATTAAAGCTTAATCAAACAGCAAAACTAAGAAAACATGTTTAAAACTTTGTTTTAAATAAATTTAACATATTTGTAACAATTTACATTGCATGTCTTATCAGACATTCACCCACCAAACTTGTTTATAAATAACTTAACTCTACAAACTTAGATCACTATATAAATAAAGATTAAAAAAATAATTACCTGAGGAACACAGCAGGAAAACATTGCACAAATGGAACAGTAATATCCATATTTTGATCTTTGTTGCCATTTTTAGATTCAGGATGTAGGGGTTTGTCACCTGTGTAAATCCCAAACCCCAGGAGCCACATCTACCTTGTTACCAGCCCACATCTCCAACTGAGCACTCTGAAACTGGCACTCAACATTACTGGTTGCTTGAGTGTCAATAATACCAATTATGCTCACTAGATGGCTCACAAATGCAGGAAATAGGTCATAATGAGTAATCTCATTTTTCAAGCAGATGTTTAGAGCAAGGTAAGTAATGTCAATATGGAACCTGTTGATATTTGATTATGTTTGTGAATTCAGTGAATGTGTTACAAGGCAGTGAGTGAACTATTAGTTTATTTGTCTAAGGTTTAATACAGAGGAAAGAAATATGGGTGAATATGTCTTAATTGATGAATTGATTAATATTTGTAATGAGTGTTCTAATAATGGTTAAATTCAGGTTAGGAGGTTATGATAATTAATTTTTTGGAATAATTATAAGTTTGATTTAACAATTTTATTATGTTGTTTTAAATCACAGGAAGTTTCTACTTATTTGTGATTTAATGAATTAATCTAAACATGATGTAAATATTAACATAGGAGGACTAGAAAAAGATAACATTTGGTTTGATAGTTAGGTGAGTCAAATTAAGAAAAACTACACACTTGAGTGATTAAAATAATGGTAGTTTGATGGGCCAACTTCAGTCTTACCACCTACAGTTCTACACTTGCTCCCACTTAAAAACTTAAAGGCTGCTAACTGGGTAGAATTGTTTTCTAGTAGAACTAAGAGAACATATATTTGGTATTATGCAAATGTGTTTTGGTTTTTACACATTATATTATTTTTTGACACATGTAATTTTAACTTATATCAGATAATGTACACAATAAATGGATTCTACATCAATAATAAAAAAATATTAGAGCTGTTTATTTTACAAAATAAATTTTGTTTCAAGCAGTAGCATACCTGGGGGGTGGTGGGAGTGATGGGGGTGATTCGCCCCAGGCACAAGTGGCATTTTTGCTCCAGAGGATCTTTTTTTTAGGTTTGATTGTCTTTTTTCTGGTCTTTTTTCTGATCAAAATGGCAGCATTTTTGACATTTTCTTTTTTCCACTTGGGCGGAAATAACCCTAGTTATGCCACTGGTCTTGTGACTGCCTTTTAAACTACCTGGTATGTTTGGAGCATGTTAGATAGTAAGAAGGACAGACACAAATAATTTGGACACAAGTAATAAGTTTAAAGTAATATCAAATATTTATTTACTAAGGTGGATTCTCCTGTGGATTTAGTAATCCTCATTATTCGTGTTGCTGACTAAATCAGCACCATCTAGATCCCCAATCCACAACCATGCCATTTGACTGACATGAGCATAAAAAGGTAAAACAGGTTTCATGGCATAAAGTCATAGAAACTACATCTCTAGTGCCATTGAGTGATTCCTCAGGAAGGCCTGAAGGTATGCACGTCATTGGCAAAATAGTCAGAAAGAAGAAACTCCTTATCTTCTTTACATAACTCATGTCTCGATATCTACCTTTCATGGACATGAGCTGTGCACGTAGCCACGGTTGATAAAAGACTGACTCTTGCTTCAGTGCTATGGAAGTGACATTACTCGGAGGCAGAGTCTCCTGGTTGGTTATTTGCATATAGCCTATGTCTTAGTGACCCACCTTATGCCACGTGGTACAAAAGGTGGTCAGAGTTTGAAATTATTGCAGTATACAGAACACTTTGTTCTAACCAGTTATATGTAACCTGAATTGCCCTATTCACACACAATTGCAATACCCCCCATATAATAGTAATTACTTTATCATTATTTAAAACAATAACAACCCACAATGTCGAGATGGTAACCAATACAGGCGGCCCTCGACTTTCGCACAATTCGCTATTTCGCAAGTGGGACGAACGTTAAATGTATAAAAGGTCAAGTGTGAAAATGAACAAAAAAATTATTATTCATTAAAAGTGATCTTAAATGCAATTTTTGATGTTTTTTTAAAATCCCTCTACTTTCGAACATTCAACATTCGCACACATTTTCAGGAACCAATTATGTGCGAAAGTCGAGGGCCCGCCTGTACTGGAAATCTTGTCCATATTGTGACTTGCGATTAGCACATTCTGCAATTCTTGTAAATTCCTTATCAAACGTCAACAATATCAGTAGGTCAATTCTCAATTCGTATAATTACGTAAAACATAGCAACACGTGGTAAACATATGACGATAAGAATACTGTTGTGGGGTGTTTCTCAACTATACTTAGGAATTATTTACTGATAAGTGATCAGTTATCTGAAAACCAATACATTTTAAATCATTTTCCCAATAGTGTAAGGTAATTATTAAAATATTAACCATTGCTTGAATATCCTTAATTTTAAATAAGGATACTCAAAAAATTATAATCGATTTTTTGAAACTAATGAAAATTTTTGTAATTAAATTGCACCATTAATTTTCAAGAATTACCACTTAAGACAACTATTTTTAAATAAATCCTTTTACCTCACGATGTAAATTAAAAAGAGATTAATCATTAGAAAAATCAATTGCTCGTGCGCAGTATTAATTTTATAATTACAAAATAATCATAAAATAATTTTGATGAATATAGTGAATATCCCTAACACGAGTACAAATATAATTGATTTAGTGCTTGATTCCTACAACAAATGACTACAAGCAACAGTAACTTGCTTCAACCAAGCTTGAAATCTTGAAGGATGAGTACCCTACATTTATGATACTTTGATGCATGTGCTCTATTTCTCCTCAGAATTGGAATTGTGTAAATTTTAGTAGTTTCAAATTTTAGGAGCTTCAAATATTCAAATCATATGTAAATTTTTAACGTCAACAATTTAATTTAATAATATTATATTTATACTGTATAATGGACTTCCTAAATTTTTAATTTCTGTAATAATTAAATTTCTGTACAATCATTCTTATCTATATTATTTTAATGATTTTTATGCAATAAATAACAATGACTTTAGTATCTTAAATAAGCTGTTTTTTATTATTAGTACTGACCAAAAAATTAATATACAAATTTTCAAAATTCGACCAAAATCCAAAATTTTTTATATTCTAATTTCGAATTCCCAATTTTTTTATTTTGTCAAAATTTACATTTCCTGATTTCAACTCATCAAACCAACACCAACCACATAAACAAAATCAATTAGCCACACACTAGAATTCCATTTTCATTATCTCACTACATTTCCAACCACTTACAACTTCCATTCCATCTCACTAGATGTCTCACGCAGTCCATATAAAACCAACAGCATGAATCGGGAATACACATTACAAGAATTGAGCCACTCGATAACACAACACAATGGCTGACGGAGAGCGGCTGAGCCTCACCAAAAACATAGGAAATGGAAACTTCAATGACATTGAAATTGAAGACAAAAAAAAGTCATCATCAACTTCATGTTTTGTTTATGTACTCACAATTCTCTCAGCTCTGGGTGGATTCCTCTTTGGTTATGACACTGGGGTAGTATCAGGTTCCATGTTACTCATTAGAAAATATTTTCACCTGGATAACTTATGGCACGAGTTAATCGTAAGTGCTACAATTGCTGCGGCATGGTTATTTTCCCTCGTGGCTGGGAAAACGAGTGACAGTTTGGGCAGGAAAACAACCATTTTAATAGCCAGTTTTGTATTCACTGTTGGTGCTGTTTTAATGGGTGCTGCGATGGACAAATACGTGTTGCTAGCTGGAAGAATTGTGGCAGGTGTTGGTATAGGTGAGTTTACTTATTTATTACATTTATTACAAATAATAATTTAGTATGATATAATATATAACGATAATGTGCTTATATTATCTGGGTGAGCAATTTGATAATGTTTATGTGCAGTGCAGTGAAGTTGAAAAGTGAGTGAGATAAATTTCAATTGTGATTAGTGTTAAAGGGCGCCGAATGGGGTGCTTAAAATGATTTTATACTGCTGTAATAGTTGAAGATGTTTATTTAATGTGTTTTTAAATCTAAAGCTTATTTCAGATAATTAGGGATGATGTTTTTTTAAATATATTTGTTTGAAAAAACAGGTCTGATTGTATGCTTCTTGGAATTATTCATTCATGTTTTTAACAAAACAGAGATTATTTTAAGCAGTTTGTGTAAGTATGGCATTAAATATAATGGAAAATGGATGAAGTCACTTGAATTTAAGTTCCAATCAATAGTTTTCAATTATTAAATATAGTTTCAAACTTGTTTTTTGCCAAGGATTTTGTTAAAATGATTGTAAAATTGATTTTTCACCAAACTCTTTCCCTAAGGTTAAAGGTTTTAATAAGTAATTTATGTCTGTCATAAATTTTGACACTGGTCAATGCATAATGGAATTTATTTTCTTTATTAATTTAATTGCTGGTTTATTAAATATAAATTAAGTTGAGATTTTAAACTGTTAAAAGTATGAAATATGTAAGTACAAAAGTGATCACTTTCTAACTCTTTATAAACACTTATTTGATTATAAGCATTTGTTCTGTAAATTTTCAAACTTATTTGCAAAAAGTTAAACGTTTTTATCAACTAAATAATAATGTTACAATAACATAAAACTACGCCATAAAATATTGTTAAATAATTCTGAGAAAAATGAAAGAATAATTATGACTTATTTCCAGTGTTTGGCAGAGAAGTTGATGGGGAATTTTTCAGTTCAAATTTTATCAAGAATGATGGGTATTTTCCACTCAATGTATGTAAAAAATAAATGAGTCCAAGGGTAGATATTCACTCCTGATTACAAAATAGTATCATAACCTTATTAAACCCACTTAAAAATCTCATAATGGTTCTTGATCTTCAACATTTGCAAATTAATTTCGTAATATAATATTTCAATTATTCTACACTTTAAAATATAATAAAATTTCAAGTTTGATTATAATTATTAACTTACTAAAAATTCTTTATTACTATTACAATCAATAAAAATGCAAGTTGTTTTTTTTATAACAGGTTCCATGCCAACTAAAATTACGGTTAATAAAATCAATTCAATTAAATTGAGATTCAATTCCAGTTTCTTAGACTCAAGTTGGCATTTCCTTTTATTGAATTGGATGTACTAGGCATAACATAAAGTGGGTAAAGGGTGCAATTTTAAAGTCAATATCGTTGCCATGACTACCATTGGTTACAGCTGTGAACCTAAGTTGTATGATCTCTGGTATATAGTAGAGGGCAAACAGTACAAAAATAACATTTATGACGTTAATAGCAATAATAAAAATTATGGTTAATACCAAACAAATGGAAAATCTATTTTATTATCCTTAGTTTACTATTGGCAAAAAGGAAACAAACAATACAGTAATAATACTAATAAATATTAAAAAAATACACATGAAGGTAAAAATAATAAATAAAAAGCATTAAATTGATTTAGTTACATTTTTTCTACTATACTCATCAAATGTTTGAAAAAATAAACCAGATTTCAAATGACAAATTTGCTACACAAGTGGTTTTGACATCAAGCTCTCATTTCTATTGATTTACTCAGTCAGATTATATCGACCAATGCTGTAGTCCTATCATGGATTGTGAGCTTATAAAAACTGTTTACTTATTGATTAAAAATTACTATGAATAAAACATTGCATTAAATTAACTCAGTGAAAGTCATCTTGAAATTAAAGACATTCTAATTAATTGAAATTAAAGACATTCTAATTAATTGAAATTAAAGACGTTGTAATTAATTGTAATTAACTCTAGTGAAAATAAGTTTCTTACGCGAATTAGTGCTCTGGCAATTTTTTTTAAGACTTTTTCTTTGATTTATTAAATTTCTGTGTAATTTTGTATTGGAAAATGGATGTGACATGTTATTTAAGTCATTTGAGTTAATGTGATCGTGGTTCTTGTAATCAGGTAATTAATTAAAATTAAGGAATAATAGAATGGAACTTTTTAATCAAATTTAATCAAATTCCTTGACCCTGAAATGTGCAGTTTTACATAAAAACATGTTTTTTGTTGATTGCGTGCAGCAGTGCGTAGATAACGTGACAACAACAGAACTTACATAAATAATGTTTTTCGCATGATTCTATTAATGAAATCTAGTACATGCAATTTTAAAGAGCATTTATAGTGAACTAAGAATCAAATCAAATAAAATTTATCTTTTTCTGGTATTAAATATTAATTAATCCATAAACATAATCGAAAAACATGTAAACTATTAATCTGACATGTTTATTTATTTTTAAAATAAAAAATTAAATCCGACACATAATTCATAATTCATTTTATATATCGGATGCTTAGCACAATAATGTTGTGCATTTATAAATAAATTACTGATTTGTAAACATGCAACTCTACGAGTTTCAATTGATTGAACTGCACATGCGCGGTCATTTTATGACATGTATTTTATTGTATTGTTACCTGTTTCACTAATCATTTGACTGCTCATCTGGTTTTGCATAAACAGGGACTAATCGTTTGTTACCACCAACAGTTTCTGCAATTTTATACTTTTTAAAGCTACAATAAAATTGCATCATTAAATTTAATAGTCAAATTTCTTTCTGTTTTGTATAAAATGAATAAGAATGATACAAAGAACAAATTTCTTTTTTTTTATAGATTTAAGTTATTTCAATTGTTAAATTTATTTGATTGAAACATGAATAAAAACAGCGCTTACAATTTATGTATAAAAAGTGCATATAAATTTTTTCAAAAAATTTATATGCACTTTTTATAGTTACAGAATGTTTGAGTTCATTGTTTTGGTTGTTGATATGGTATTCTAGCAGTATTTTATCATTATTTTACCTTTGCAATAAAGTTTCACTATTTAGTGTTGAAAACAAAATCTAACTACTTACTTCTCATAATGAAATTCAAATTTAACAAATTAAAATTATAAACTATAATTATTTGAAAGGTTTAAAAGTTTTCTGGTTTAAGTAACAAAGAAAACTAAAGAGTTTTTCTTGGATAAAGTGAAAATAAAAATGCATAAGGGAAATGAAGTGAAACGAACACAAGATAGATAGATGAGAATTGATACTCAGGGGTATTAGATAAATGAAGAAAAATGGCTCAATAAATGGTTAGTTTCAGCTTTGGAGCCATTCAGGGGTAGAAATTGCGATTGATTCCTCTGAAGCTTTTAGAATTTCTTATACTTGCAGTAAATTTTTATTTGTTGTGACATAAGATGGGTCACTGAGACATAGACTATATGCAAATAGCCAACCAGGAGACTCTGCCTCCAGGTGACATCACTTCTTTGAGGCGAGGGTTCAGTCTGTTACCAACCACGGCCATGTGCACAGCTTGCATTCATGGAAAATAGAGATCAAGACATTAGTTTGTGTAAGGAATTGAGGAGTTTTCTCTTTCTGACTATTTCGCCAATGATGTGTATTCCTTCAGGCCTTCTTGAGGAATCACTCAATGGCACTTGAGATGTAGTTTCTATAACTTTATGCCATGGAACCTGTTTTACCTTTTTATGCCTATGCCAGTCAAATGACATGGTCATGGATTGGGGATCTGGATGGCGCTGACCTAATCAGCAACAAGAGTAGTGAGGATTAGTAGATCCACTGGAGGATTCACCTCAATAAATACCTTCTTACTATCTAACATGCTCCAAACATGCCAGGTTGTCTGAAAGGCAGTCACATTGTAATATAATGCTTGCATACTATTAAAATTGTTACTAATTTTTCAGTTGAGAAACACTTACGTAGATGATATTGCAAATGGTTATGAAATATCTTTTGATTGCATTGTTTGTCAGGAATGATCTCCTCCACGGTGCCAATGTACATTGCTGAAGCATCACCTTATTACTCACGTGGTCGACTAGTAACATTCCACATCCTTATGGTCACTGGAGGACAAGTCATTGGCACAATGATGGCAGGAGCATTCAGCAATGACCACTTAACAGGCTGGAGGTGGGTTTTGTAAACAAACTTCTCCACGCATTGCACATGGTTTTTATATTTTATATTTACTTGTATAATTTTATTTATTTATATTTATCTTTTTAATTATTTATATTTTTTATTTTTGCTTATGCTATCCTATCTATAAATGTCTTTCATTCTCAATATCCCAGGCCTTGCATCTTGCGTAGTTCCTACATACATTGCAGAAACGTCACCTGCAAAAAGTAGAGGCATGCTAGTTACAATGTTTACACTTTTCGTCACTGCAGGCTGTTTTGTTGCTGGACTTGTGTGCGGTGTGTTTGGTTTTGATGAAACGCATGGATGGAGGTATAAAGTTAAATTAGATTTCGTTTAATTATTAAATTTTCTAACCACAAGTAGAAATAAAGTTTTATTACTTTACATATTTTAGCTAATAACACTTTAAATATTATCTGCAATTGCAGTTTATGGAATGTAAATCTGGATGCATAAATTGCTTTCATTAGATGTAGTCAATTTTATATTCTATATCAAAATATACTTAGCTCAATATAAGAATCAAAGATTATTTTTATTTTTATTACCATTAATCCTAAACGTAAATATATTTCAGATATATGTTAGGTTTAAGTGGTATCCCTGCCATTATCCAATTTATTGGATTTCTGGGAATGCCAGAATCTCCCAGATGGTTAATGAAGAAAGGCAAAGCTGATCAAGCATTTGCTGTACTTCAGAGTATCAGAAAAGGACACACAATAGCAGAAATCAATAAAGAAATGAATTCTATTCGAGAAACTTGTGACGAAGAATCATCTGGACAATCAAGAAACAAAGGTACTATAACTAACATAATTATCTTACACAAATTTATTATTTATTTTGTGTTAGTTAACTCATCTGTACTCATAACCATTTTCAAAACACCAACTGTTCGACGAGCTCTAATCTTGGGTTGTGGCCTACAGATGTTTCAGCAATTAGCAGGCATCAATACTGTCATGTATTACAGTGCACCTATTATTAAAATGGCTGGAATTACTGATGATTCTGAAGCTATTTGGCTAGCTGCTGCAGTAGCTGGAATCAACTTTTTTGGTACCTTTATTGGTCTTTACTTGGTGGAAAAGATTGGACGTCGGCCATTAATTTTAGTCAGTTTACTAGGTAAGCAAATTAATCACTTTGTTGTGCTCCCAACTGAAATCTAAAGCAAATGGTTTAATCTTTGCCTCTTGGGAGGAATCTTTTCTTCTCTTGATTCATCCTTCTGTGGTGAAAAAATAACCCTGTTTCTCTTAGCTGATCCACAAGAAAGTATTATTATCTTGTTTTGATATATTATTTTCCAAGTGACTGAATAAGCACTTAAAGTGCTGAAACTGCTGAAGCTTTAAGGGATAATGATGGTCTTCAGATGTGGACTGAAATGTTAACTCCATTCTGTCAAGACATTAATGACCACTGGGAATTTATTTTCTGTGACATCCACATGTTGATTCAAATGGACAGTTATTTATGGAAAGGTAACAAATTGATAAAAGCAACTGTCTCTTTGAATCACAATGTGAATTTTTTAGACCAACTTTTTTAAAGGAGAAGGCTTCTTTAAAAGATCTATTTTATTTATTGATGGAAGTAGATAGTGCTATGGACAGCAATTTAGTTACTAAAAGAGTAAAAGCTCATTTATTTTTCTTTAATGTCACATGATTTTCTCTTTATTTATCAGGTGTTATCTTCAGTTTATTACTATTGGCAATTGGATTTGAACTGTCAGATATTACTTCTCCTAAAGTAACTTTTTTGGAAAAAGGACCATCTAAAGACTTGTACTGCAATGAATTGAAGTAAATTATAAATGCTAATGTAGAATTCAAGTATTTAAATTAAAAATGACTTTATTTCAGAAATTGTGCAGGATGTACAAATGATCCAAAGTGTGGATTCTGTTATTTGGATTCCCCAACTGCAGTTGGTGCTAATGGATCTTGTGTTGCTTTAAATTCAGATACTAAATTGCCTGACTATGGAAGATGTACAAGCAATGCAACTAATATGATTTGGGCTGATGATTGGTGTCCTAGTAGCTACATTTGGATTACATTATCAGCATTGTGTTTATACCTTCTGTTCTTTGCTCCAGGTAATTCTTAAGGTTTGTTCACATACATGCATTGCCCTGTTCACGTAGACGTGTTGCGCATGAAAGTAACGCATCACAAGTGAAAATAACACGTTGCAACCTTTGCATGCGAAGAATTTGGAGTTGACAAGAGTTCAACTCCAATGCGTCTTTGCTTCATGACCTCAGTGTTTTTGACCAATCATGAATACACCAAAAATACACGTGGTATTTACTGCATACAAGAAATTAATCCTACAGCAAATTCTTTTACCAAAATTAATATTTACTATTACAATGGTCTATATAAAAATTTTTAATTTATTTTGGGAATTTTTAGTCAAAATGTAGAAGGCATTGCTATGGTTAAAAACACAGAATGTCAAAACCATACATTTTTTCACTTGCAATACCCACGCATTACAATTCACATGTGTCACTTGTATGTGAACAGGTAATGCTTAATTTTTTACATGTGAAACTCTCCGTGCGCCACGCTTATGCGTGTATGTGAACATGGCTCAAGTCTTATAATTTTGATAATTATCATCAAAGATATATAAAACCTTGGTTACATTTATCAATAATTTAGTGTAATGGTAATTAATGACATAATGTATTTGTTTTTGTGTCAAGGAATGGGACCAATGCCTTGGACAATAAATTCTGAGATTTTCCCTCTTTGGGCTAGAGGTACAGCATATTCAATAACAACATCAACTAACTGGGCTAGTAATTTAGCTGTGTCGATGACATTTCTCACATTAACAGAAGTTCTTACAAAACAAGGTTGGTGAATTTGTTACTGTGATTTGTCAGATTTAGCTCATTGACAATATTTCAATTTATGAAGTAAAATTAAGAGTGATAGAATTATTAACTAAAATAATTATATTTTATTGCAGGAACTTTTTATCTGTATACTGCTCTGGCTACCATTGGACTTATTTATTTTTATTATGCCTTACCCGAAACAAAAGGATTAACCTTAGAAGAAGTAGAAGGACTCTTTACCACTGGTTTTCAATGTTGTAAACCGCCTGAGTCAGGAGCTAAAGTAGTACGATATGTTCACATTAAAGGAGTAAATACTCGTTACAGAGACAGCAACGACTCAGGAGATGAAGATTTTCCATAATAAACAAGTCGAGGTGGATAGATACAATTTTGTAAAGTATTTAAAAACAAAGCCTATAATGCTCTTATTCTTTATTTCTGAAATTCGTCACTATTTGTTTCAGTGGCGCTTTTTAAAATGCATGCAACTGTGCAACCAAAGCTTTATGTGTTTATTTTATTTTCCTACAGAAAGAATACTAGAAATTAATTTAGATTCTAATATTGTGTTTACCACATATCAAAATATTTTATCAATAAATCTCTATGAGTATACCTATAGGATTTATATAATTTTGAGAGCTTTATGTATACTTATCTTTCAGAGGCATTATATTTATACAGTACTTTTAGTAATTTATTGTAGACATAGAATTAAAATATCACAATATCATTTGTAGATAACTTACACAAAGTTGTTACTTAAAAGAATTCTTTTGTTTATAATATAAAATATAAATAATATACATAATAAGCTTTAATATTTATAATCTAATTGTAATCTAATGTACAAAGAATTGCAATTATAAATACAGAGTAAGTAAGAAGAGTAAAATGTAAAATAAAATGAAATTATGCAAGTATTTTCCAATGGAAAACTGAAATATCAGTTATCACTGTAAAGCACAAATACATAATGTATGCTCGTAGCAAAAAAAAGATGGCTGATTTATTTTTACTAGATCTATTTCATGTGTTTTTTCTTGCTTCTTTCTTATTGTAGAGTTATAAAAATTGAATAAATTATTTAAATTGAAATACCTGTAAATTTTATCTTTCTTTTCCATCTGTAATGGTTTTTATACTCAAGTTAATAATTAATAAGATAAAACAAGTGTTAAAATTTCATAAGCATTTTTATTTTCATTTGTTTTCATTATTTATTTATACAGTAAGAAAGTTATAATTTGTTATGGAATACAAAACTACAAAATTAACATTTGAAAAGCATGTCATATGAAAATAATTGTATAAATGTAATAAATGATTTGTAACCCACTACCAGTTAAATCCTAATTATTCTAAATGTATAAAAAATTTGAGCACAAAATAGAGTTGAGATGCATGTTAAGAAAATGCATTTTATCACTTTTGAAATAATAAATTGTAAAAAAAATGATCAAATTTGTGCATTTGGTTTCTAGGATTTACATTTCCTTTGGAACAGACAGCCAAATATAAAATGGCGTAGCATATCAAGTAACAATACGAGTTAAGGGATTTGTTCCGTGTGATGATGAACTCGAACGTTCGATAAAACCATTCCAATGGATTGGAAAACCGGATCACAAAGCGTTCGTACAATCGCAGACCAAATCTGAAAAATAAAAATTCATTACCATTCTATAAAATTAATTATTTCATTGTCCCTTACCCTTTTAACAAAGTAGAAGAAAATATCCAAAATTCTCAGTAAGGGACTTAAAGCCCAGATGTGACAAAAGGAAATAAGTGCGAAATTAACTCCCCAACAGACGGCGCATGGCAAAGCAAAGAGGGCTGCTAAGAGACGATAAAGCCAAAATTTGGTTCCACTGAATGTTACAAATGCGACACGCCAAATTGCGTCAAAACTGTGACTTCCGTCTGGTTCTGCAATAACATCTTCAAACTGGATCTAGAATAAATAAAAATAAATATTTTTTCAATTCATTATAAATAATTATTAATACGAACATGTGGGATTGACAGATTGATAAAAAAAGCAATGAATGGATTTGTTTGACCATCTGTCGCTTTCATTAAGTTATTAATGACTGTCAAAGGTCAGAGAACTCAACCCATATCATATAAAACTGAATTTATGATTTCTTCGAGACAAAAAACTCCATAAAGAATTCAAAAAAATGTTTTTCTTCTCTTGTTTTTGAATTAGGGTTGTTGTAATAAAGTGTACACACATGTGAAACCTGGTGACAGGGTTGAAGCCAGGATGTTTAACTTTAGCCCACACTCATGTGCTACAGGACACTTCACAAACACGCTTGGTATGTGACAAATACCTCAACATCAAACCCCCTTGAAGAAGGTTTATCATCTGGAATTCTTGAGTTTGAAAACACATGGAAACTAAACCCGAGTCAATCATTTTAATCACATCAATTTGAAGAATCGTGTTACAACTTATGTTTAATTCAATCCAAAACCTGATATTAGGTCACTTTAAATTATAATTCATCCAGATCTTTGACAGCAAAATAGCCAGTAGTGTCAAATTTATGTATCAAACAGATCTGATAAATATTTCACAGACAGATAAGTCTAGAAAAGAATCAATTTCCTGTTGAAAATTGTAGTAAGCTATAATTAGGTCTAAATCTTACTAATGATCATTTAATGAGGAAGAGAGTTGTCTAAAGTGGAATGTTCTTTGTCCTTTGGAATTCTATACCAAATTGGCCATTTAATTGCATTTGTTACAGCCAATAGACCCAAAATTACTTTCCCCCATGTCAAAGATCACTTACATTGACCTGTTCATTCACTTTCTTCTCATCCCTGTCCAGAAGGTTTAAGCCAACACTCATGGTCTGTACACAGGATGTACTTCTTCTATGGGTTTTTTTATTCTTCTTTTTGCCTTCCTTTGGTTCTTCAGTGATTGGATCTTCTTGATTCTCTTTTCCCTTAGTTTCAGCCTTCGAGTCATCTTTCTCTTCATCCACACTCGATGTTGATGATTTCTCCTTCAACTCGATTTTTTCTTTGGGACTGTCCCCCATCAACTCAGAGTCATCCAATAGTGGGAGAGATGACTCGTTTAAGTTGGTTTTAGATCCATTTCTACTGGTTTTATCTTTAGAATCCATTCTTCAGAAAGAAAACTATTGTAAAAGAAATAAGAAATAGGAATTATTTATAATTTTTTCACTCAAGTTTTACTTCAAGACCAGTCTGTCTGGTTTATAAGCGCCAAAACCCCCTTAAGATGAAAAAAAAACAGCATTATTTATGAATGTAAGCTCTACATCAACTTGCAACAACATAGGGGATATAAATTTGTATGTTTACATAAGCAAAAGAACGTTTAAGAATTTATATCTATACAAGTTTACATTAAAAAATACTTGTGGTCAGTTCCATGAACCTATTATGCATATAATTTAATGACAGTTTCCATGAAAATTGACTTCCCATCCAAAGTATAAGCATAATTAGTCGTTTAAATCATCTTTTGGAAAAAAATGGACAAAGTATAATTAGCTTTCTAAAACTAATCAGAACCTGAATTTTCTCAAGACATTGACCTCATCACCGACCGGAAGTGGCCATGATCTAAATCGCAGATTGTACTCCCGCTGTCTGAGCTCATGCCTTTAGGGCTATTTGATCAGTGCAAGTACAACCTCCCCTTTCACCTTTTGCTCTCCCCTCGTCCAAAAATTATTCCCCTCTCAACAAGACTGCTATTTCTGGCCAATCAGAAGCGGGAATTTTCAAGCCGGCCATGATGGATTTTGCTGTTAGCTTTTATCCCCCTTGCTGATCTTGTTGTGTGTGATGAATAACCCCTACCCCCAATCACACGTCAGCCATTACAATTGGCCTTTTAGGGAACCCTGCAAACCACATTCCTGCCACCTAAGAAACCAAAAAAGAAGCCATTTTCCAAGTGTCAACCCTAGTCTTGTTTCATTGGGTATTGTTGTTTAGTTCAGATTACTGCAATACCGGAATGCGAAGGGTAAAAACTCAACTCGTACCCCCTGATGAAAGAAACATTACTTTTTGTCAAATGTGCACAAAGTTTCATTTCAAACATGTGTTGTAAAATGTTATTTTATAGTGTAATTGGATGTTGTAAAAGTGTAAAAATTTTATGTCTCGAGGGGGGTAAATGTGGATGTTTTAATTAAAAGGAGAATATGTAATGAAATATTTTTTTAAATTATTGATAAAATACTCAGGTTGTGTTTAGTATTATTTTTAATATTAAATTTAATGTTTTACTAAATATTTAAACTAAAACAAAAATTTTAAATTGATATAATAATAAAAAGGAATAAAAAATATTATTTTTGGCAAATTTTTTGGTGAAATTTAATTAATATTTAAAATTAAATAGCAAAAATTTTAAGTTTTTGCATTTTTTAATTTATTTTTTCAAAAAGATTTAAAAAAACTAATAAGATATACCTTTTCTTTAATATTATAATTAAACATTTCGCAAGTCTATAAATCATGCGCGAAATTAAAAACATTTTGTTTTCAGTTACAGTTGCAAGAAATAAGTGAAAGTTAAATTAAAAAAGTTCTCACTTCAATAAAAACTATTAAAAAATTTAATTTTTTCTGTCTCCGCCCTTTTTTAATAAAAAAATTATTATTTTTCTCCGAAAAACCTTCTACTTTTCGAACTAAATCAAATTCTAAAACTAATCTTCAAACCAAGGACAATTTGGAAAAAACGCTCTCCAACAAACCTCAATTGAAGCGAGAACAAAAGAAGCGGGAATACAAAAATTATAGCCTTTAGCAAACAAAGAAACAATAACAAACTTTAAAATTAACCAAATGCATTTTAAAATAAACAAATCAACTAAACAAAATATCAAAAATACTTTCACAAATAATTTCTAAATACAAAATTTCAAATATAAACTTACCAAAAACTTTCCTGCCTGTGGCTGCAAACTTTGTGAGGCGACGCCAACGATGGAACAAACTTTTCACACTGGTCCCAAACTAAGGGGGGATACACAGTATCTGGGTGGAGCCACTGGGGTCATGTGACCAGGTTTAATGGATGACTCGTTTCCTAGCAACTGAAAGATGATGTGATTGGACCTAACGAGTTTGTTTAAGTATCC